>JARHVA010003487.1:855000-942500 GCA_037957365.1 Torreya grandis | reverse complement strand
GAAGATGCCCAACTATACTCTACATATTAATATAAAAAATCCTATATAGATTTTGCATCTTTGGATATATTATTTTATACATTAATATTCATATTAATTTTATAAAATGATCTGATAATATCCCTCTAATGAGAGAGAATTTGAAGTATTAGTCTTTGCATACAAGGTGTCTTGAGAAGCATAGTCATATCATGAGAATGTGCATGGTGAGCATGAAGAAATATGTGTATAGGTATGATATTATATAAGGAGTATGAAATTAATGTGATAAATATGTATAAGAATCAAAGATACATCTCAAGTGTTTCAAGGTTAGTTTTTAATCTTGAAATGCTTAAGAACTCTAGTGATGACACTGGTCATTGCATGAAGAAACCTTGTGAGAAATTATGAGTTTGATGGCCTAGTAAGATGGATTAAAATAGTAATAAGAGGATATATAAGGTAAATTAAGTATTCATATGATAAAATGGATCACTTATGTTATTTTTAAGGTGAGCTTACAGGGGTAGGACCTATAGACCTAACATGCAACTAGACTAGTTCTAGACCTTGCCTGACCTAATGAAGTGTCATGAGGTATTGTCAAGAAATATGAAGTATGTATGGTAGTGTTTTAATATGGTAATATGTTTTTTTGACATGTATATGATGTGGTGATATCTTATAAAATGGATATAATGTTAATTTTAAAACCTAATGTAACTTATAAGTCAAAGGCCTAAAAGAGCAAAGAGAGAGATGATGACCAGATGGGGCATCAAGATCAGATTATAAGGAAAGTGTGAGTATATATGAATTGATAAAGGTATTTTATGCTGTTTAAATTATGTTTAAAAATTTTTAGGTTAAAATTTAAGGGTTAAGGCAAGAAAAAGTGTTTTGAGGTCTATCAAGTGTACAGAATGGAGGGTTCTAAACCTGAGAAGGACTTTCAAGTGTTTGTTTGCATGTACATCATATAAATAAGGACCTAAGTTATTCATGGAAGATGGGGAAGGGTCATACCTCAAATTTACAAGTACTATTTTTTGTAATGAAGGGATAATCTTTATGAATGATCATTAAGACTGGAAGACGGTTTACACCCTCAAAGAACCCTAACAATGACCCAATATTGAAGATATTGTTATAAAGTGATCATAATGGTTTGATATAAATAGTTAAATGATTATAGGTTATACTAAACTCTCTCATGCATCTTAAAGTGTGATTTTTTTCTCAGGTGAGTGAGTAGACCCTATAAGAAAGTGCTTGTTTTTAGGAAATTTACTATAGTAAATAGAGTTGAAAAAGTCAAAGTATGCAAATGGATGAAGATAAAAGTATGAGGCTTTTAGTTTTTTTCCATGGTGTTTTATGAATAGGTTATATAATTTATGGGTGATAAACTAGTCATACAATTTGACCAGCCATTAACATACCTAGTGGTGTAAATAGTGAGAAAACTAGGCATAAGTGAAAAGTTGAATAAGGATGTGTTATCATGAATTAGGAATGGATAAAAACTCATTGTTATTTTGTTCATGACATATAATACATGTTCATGTTTTATTTATTTTTTTAGGTCAGTGGTAATGATGAAAATATTTCTCATAAGTTGACCTATCTTGTGAAGGTGGGATAATGGAGGTGCAAGGTTGTGAGATTAGTCTGCAAGACTAATATTTCAATATGACCATATTACCTACCTATATAATAATTATATAATATCATCCAATTACATCAATATATTTTTAATGTGTCTACATAAGTTTTGAAATTCAAAATCACCATGACTGGTCTTCAAGGCAAACTCGTAGTTTAGGGTAAGTAGGTTACAGTGATGGGTTTGAGACTCTATGCCATGAATATATATATATATATATATAATGAACATAATGATTTTATTTGGGAATTTAATGATATATACATGTTTTTTAAAATATTGGAAGTTAGTGTAATATGTTGGAACATTGAAGCCAAAATGGCTTGTCTGGTTGAGTGAAGTTTATGAGAGAGAAAGTAAATAGATTGGTCTGTAAGACCAATAGTTTCCATTATAGATTATGATATGTTTATTTTATGTTGTTATAAGGATGTCATAAGATAATTTTAAGTCATTAAAATATCTTGAGTATGTTCAATCATGTGTCATAAGTTCATGTTTCCTTGACTATGTTTTGAAGCTAGTTGGTAGTTTAGAGTAAGCATCTTGCAGAGAAGAGTTTGAATAGTGATGGCCTATTGTGAATAGCATTTTGAGAAAAGGTTCAAGTGATGGTTGGAAATAAAAGGTGTTATGGATATAAAGTGAAGTTTTCTAAGGTCTATTTGAGTTGAATATGAGGTTTTCCTACTGTATGTGGAGCTTAGAATCATTTCAAGAAAGACAAGTGTAACCTGTGACTAAGAAAGCCTAATAGGTCTCCATGAGACCTAAAGAAGGAATATAGCCTATTAATTTATAGACAACCTAATACATTGTTTTATTCATTTTTGAAACATTTTATAATAAATATTTAAAGGGTAATTAAATTATTTAAGTGTGCATGGCCAACCAAGGTGTGTGAGATAAAGTGACTTGTACAAAAGCAAGACTAATTAGGACTATTTATACATGTTAGACAAGTATGTGTGAAAAAAAATGAAAGAACAAAAAGAGGAGGAGGAGGTGTTTCTCTCAATTTCATTTTATTTTCTAGTTAAATAAGAAGTAAGAAACTAAATGTGGGTATGATAGAATAACCTGTTTCTCACTGTTTTCGCTTTTCACATTCAGAGGAAATAAGAAACTAAGATAATGGTCAAGGGTTTGTACGTACCCAGATGAAGTTTGTGCACCGTATTCAGACGACTGAAGGAGCTCCTCTTTGGCTATGGAGGATGACACCTGTAGAGAAAATAAGACTCAAACACAAAAAATGTTAGATAGATGTAAGGTGGACTACCAAGCAAAGCTCGGTCCCAGAAGCACAAAGACTTCCTTGAGGGATGACAGTCCACTAGTTGATAAAAAGAATGTTGCTAGAAAGAGGAATGGTGAAAGACTAAACAAAATAAATAGAGATAATGCGTACCTATATTCTACTTTCAGTCTTCCATAGTCACCGACATCGGTAGTTATGCCAGAATCGATTTGTCAGTGTGCCGACGTCAGTGAGGGAAATGGTTGATGTCGGTCAGGGCAATGGCTTTGGACAAGTTTTAGATAGGTCTCTGGTTGATAGAGGGGTCTGAAAGGAGTCTAGGTCTATGTAGGATGGTAAGATAATGGACAGAGTCTTAAGAAGGACAAGGTAGGGAGACAGGTTGTCAGAAAAGGGGTAAGAGTATGCAGAAGGCTTTTCAGCCTCTCTGAGAAGAAAGTCAGGCTTGGTCCGGTTGATAGCTGAGTCTAGTTGATAATATTTAGAAGTAATGAAAAGAAACTAATTACTTATACATTCTAAATTACTAAAATAATAAAAGGGCAGAAGAATACTTAACTCTTGCTTGGTGTAGAGCCAGAGGTGTTTGAAATGCTTGTACCTGTTGTGTCTGTAGCCAAAAGAGCATTTGGTTGAAGTCTGATGATTGATCTCAGAGTCTCCCTATTGATGTCCAGGTTTGAGAGTCGAGAGAGGAAGAGAGTCTATGATAGAGCCTAAGAACTAGAGAATTCACATCCAGGGGATGTGATTCATTTTTAAAGAAACTGACCTTGGTGATACTGCTGACATCGGCTGACTACTGACTGGCATCAGCGGCTAAGGAATGGGCAAAGAGGCTATTTTTGGCCTTTTGCCTATTCTTCCAACTGCCAAGTCTAATTATCATTGGAAAATGGTCCAAAGGTGGATTAAATGAGCGTGAGAGGTTAGTGGGAGGGTTGAAATGGGGTTTAAGTAATTAAGATTTGGCATGGGGTGATGGAGGTATCCAAGGTGGGGTGAGGTGTCATGGGTGATGTGTCAAGGGGGGTGTTTAAAATAGTTAATTTATTTTGAATTAATAAGTGTGTGGGTTAGGAATGTTTAGAAGTGGACCAAGGGGACCAAGGGAGAGGATGACCAAAGAATAGACATGATTTTGGTGTCTACATTTGCCCCTTTTTGTCTTGTTAGTTGTTCTTGATGAACTGCAAGACAAAAATAGGAGTAGGTTGCACTAGGTATGGGATGAGGTGTTCCCCCCTCAAAGTGGGAGTCAAGGGAAGGGAACCTAATATCAGGTGTTGATTTGATAGAGAGTGGATGGATATGGTGAAGGTTGAGTGTGAACGCTGTAAAAGTTGAGATTGTGCGTATACCACTTCACGTGATAGGTAGGTCAAATTATCGCAGTCAAAGGTTGAGGAGTGTTAAAATCAAAATAATCAGTCCCCAACATTTAGTCATAGATGATTGGGTTAAATGATCCAAGCTGTAGCTCCAATGGTCATCATGTTCCAAGTATCTTGGGCTCAGGAAGTGCTCTTAGAAAACATGAAAATGTCACAAATATTAGGGATCAACTTGCTCGTGATCTGACAATATGTGTGAGGGTCATAATATGGGTTACAGACAATTTGGCTAACTATTTGTGAAGTAGCCTACATGCAATCAAAACAACCAAGGCAGGGTTGTCTCGAAAGTGGTTGTGGTTTAAGGAGATAGTCGCGATCTCCAAGGTCATTGGTCGAGATTTTGGGTTGGTAGAGATAGTTGGTCCATTAGATGGATGGATGAAGGAGTGGCCGAGCTAACCTTAGAAGACCCCATGTCAACTGAGTGTTGCCTACATAGCCCTTGTTGGAAGGGCCTCAGGCCAATGTAGTTTTCCCTAAAAGGGAGGAAGAGGGTCGGTTGTGGATGGGGTCAGACTAGGTTAAGTCAAGGTTAAATGGTTTATCCATCGAGTAGATGAACAAACGGATGTGGCTGAGATAACCCCAAAATATGTCATGTCATCTGAGTGCTGCCTACATAGCCCCTGTTGGAAGGGCCTCAGACCAATGTAGTTCAGGCTGGTTGATAGGTTGGTTTGGTCAGGTTATAAATGATGAGGGTAAGATGATGTTATAGCCTTTTCCATATTATGTGATAGTGTATTCTGTAACATCGGTTGAGTGGTATTTCATCCCTAGCAATTTTCCATATTAGTGATGGATGTATGCTAAAAATGAATGGGATTATTTATGCTTCAGCAAGTAATGGTTCATGCTTGACATAAATTGTGTGGTCGATAGTTTCCATGTGTATTGTTGTCCATAGAAACTATGTGAAATGGACTATGATAGTGTGAGTGGTATGGAAATGTTTGGGTTGGTTTGGTTTGGTTGAGAAAATGATTTGGTTGTATTTGGATTGGTTGTATGTGATGAAGATGCGTAAAAAGTGAAAGGCATTTTTTCCCTTTCATTGATAAGGACCATAATGATAGCATAGGTAGGGGTTTTTTTTAGAAACAAAAGCCCCATTCATGCATTACGTCATTGACCATTGGTTGTGTTAGAGAAGTAATTGAATCACTTTGAAATTGAAATGAGCTCAAAATCCCTTGAGTATGTTGGGGTGATAGGTGTGATGATGTGAGATGAGAGGATAGCGTAACCCTTGTCAGTAGGGATAATTTTGCCCCTTTTATAGGTGGCCCTGAGAACGACTATAAGTCCAGTCCATGACCCTTTTTTTGTTTTGTTTGGGGTAGACTGATCAATGCGGGAAGTCTACATGGGGATGTCATTTTGTTTTGTGGTCATTTGTGAAGCTAATCGATGTGGGAAGCTTCTAAGAGAGTGTTATTTGTAGCAACATTTGTGTATAGCCATCCTTCGAGGGAGTGGTCTATATTTGTGCTTTATATGTTTTTGAGGGCTTTGAATAGCTATCCTTCAAGGGAGCAATCTATTAGCTACAACAATGATGATGCAGCTGTCCTTCGAGGGAGCAGTCTGCATTTAGAATTTTATGACCTTTTGATATTTTGACATCCCAATTTATTTTTGATAGGATTTGTAGTCATGGACAAGACTATAGAAGCTTAAGGGCTCCCTTTTATTGGGACAAAGCATTTATACTTTATAAAAGGGCTACATAGTGTTTGTGTAGGGGAACAGGGTTAAAAGGAATGATGATTAAAATGACAGGGATTGCTCAAGGGACGAGCTCAAGTTAAATATCAAGTGAATGAGTACTTGATTAATAGTAGAATGGTCTCAGATGCAAGGCATTAAGGGGCTCAATTTTTGGCCGACCTTCAAGAGAAGACAGATGATAAGTCCCTGATCTATACTTGTGAATTATGATATAAGGTCCGAGCCAATTAGGAGCAAACTTGTCTCATTTACTTCTTTCCATATTGGTCACATGTTGGATATGATTAAGAGGTTGGTTGATGTTTAGACATGAAGTTGGTTGATATGTTGTTGGCATGTTTGGTTGGTTGATGTTTGGTCGATGTTGGTTAATGTTTGGTCAAAGCTTGGTCAAGGCTTGGTCGAGGTTTGGTTGATGCTTGGTTGAGGCTTGGTCGAGGCTTGGTTGATGCTTGGTCGAGGCTTGGTCAAGGTTTGGTTGATGCTTGGTCGAGGCTTGGTTGGTCAATATTTGGTCAATGTTTGGTTGAGGTCGTGATAGTTAGGATAGAGTCAAATTTCCCCAGTTATTTGTGACAGGGAGAATGTTTGACAGATTTAGTTTGAGAGGGTGAGATCCTGATCTTCCAGGTTGGAGTTTGGAATCTCAAAATTATGGATGGTGATGGAGGCAATGGTTGGTAATGTTTTGACTAAGGTGGTTAGTGGTTGGGGGTCTTCAGGTTGAACCTCCACTGCCTATAAAGTTTTGATTGAAGATGGGTGATGTTGTGGAGAGATTTGAATGAGGTCATACAAAGGTGTCTTCATGGGGGTTTAGTGAAGTTGTTTCACCATGGGGTCATGAAGTGGCTGCAAAGATGTTTGTTGAGATGTGCCCAAGATAGTAATCTTGGGTTTTGGTTATGGAGGCTTGATGAATGGATATGTTTGAGGGAAAGAAACCTTCTCTTTCCTTTTATCCTTCATGGTTTGTGACTTGTTGGCCACATTGATGGTGTTGATTTCAAACAAAGGGGTTGAAGGTGATAAAGGAACCACAGTCTTGCGTTGAGATCCTGATTTAGGTGATGAGGTTTGAGAGGCATGGGATGGTGTTGGTGGTTTGTTGAAAGGGTGGTCAAGAGGATCCTTAATGAAAAGGGTGTCCTTTTTGAAGTGTTGATGAATGACCACTTTAAGAGCACAACAACACTCAGTGTCATGTCCAGGTGTGCGATGATATGCACAAAATTTAGTGTCATCGAACCAAGATGGTTTTGATATGAGAGTTGATGAGTGTGATGGTGAAACGGTTTGGGAGACATGAGATGGTGTTGGAGATCTATTGACAGTATCCTCAACAAGAGGGGTGTCTTTTTCCAAGTATTGGCGAATGACAACTTTGAGGGCACAATAATTCTCAGTGTCATGTCCAGGTGTGCGATGATATAGGCAAATTTTAGTGTCATCGAATGAAGACGGTTTTGGTTTGAGAGGTTGAAATGGTTTGATATGTGGAAGAGTGATGTTAGAAGTTTGTAACAATTGGTGTAACAGCAAGGTGTAAGAACCTGCTAATGGGTCTACACGTTGTGTTGCAGTAACAGTTGACAACTTCTATTTAGATGTTGTTGAGGGAGTGTTTCATACCATCCTTTTGTTTGGTA
Organism: Torreya grandis; assembly: GCA_037957365.1. Lineage (NCBI taxonomy): Eukaryota > Viridiplantae > Streptophyta > Pinopsida > Cupressales > Taxaceae > Torreya > Torreya grandis. The sequence goes on along the minus strand of JARHVA010003487.1, from coordinate 934,814 downwards.
GTGTGGCCAGATGCATAGATGGCACTTTCATGGTAGGAGGCATTGGATGTTTTGAAGGAGGTATGTTTTTGTTAGGTGTTGGTAGTAATGGAGGTGATTTGTTTTTGTTGGGTGTCGGAGTAGGAAGCACTCCTATTAAGGTGGATGGGTGAGGGCCCAAAATGGAGGGCAATGATGATGGTGGAGGAGGAGTTCACCACCGTGGTTTAGTAGCCTTATTTGATTGGGTGCAAGGACTACTATTGTGGGGGGTAAAGTTCAAGTCTACCCTCATCGGATCTTTTTTGACTGAAGTAGGTGAGGTGGCGAGTTCCTCTTTGGGCGGAGAAGGGATTGGAGATTGTGGCTCTTCAAGAGGGCAGAGCATAGGGATGGTGATGGCTTTGGTGTGTGGTCAAGTAGTGGGGAAGGTATGATCCCCCATTGATGATGAGAAGGATGAAGGCGAGCTTACCAACATCGGAGTCACCAAAACATCCTCCAATATGGGAGAGTTTAAAGTTGACTCTCCTTTGTGTGAAAGAGGGCTGGATGGAGGAATATCCTCTATTGGTGGAGGACAAATAGGAGAAGAAGGTTCTTCTACCCGTGGTGGAGAAATAGGAGAAGAAGACTCTTCTACCTGTGATGGACAAATAGGTGGGCTAACCTCTTCAGACTGTGAGAGAGGTTGGTTAGGCATAAGAAGCGAGACCGTGTTGACTGTGCATATATTACGCTCTTGGGAGTCATTGGCCATGGTCTGCACATTGTTTTGGCTAGGGGGATGGTTAGGAAAAGGTTGTCTAAAGATGTCGATGTTTTGGTTAGGTGGTGCATTTGGGTTATCTAAAACAAGATCACCTTTATCTATCATGTCTTGGACAATGTTTTTGAAGGTTTTGCAGTTGTTTATGTCATGGCCTTTGACACGGTGATAATGACGAAAGTTGTTTTCCCTGTACCATGTAGGGATGGCCTTTGAGGGGTCGAATTGAGGTGGTGGTCAAATTTGTGGGAGATTGAGGACCCCCTGCCAATTTATCCAACATGAAAGCGTATGATTCTCTTATTGGAGTATATTGACGCTGTATGTATCGTTGTTGGAATTTTTTGGTGATGGTTTGTGATGTGGAAGGTTGAGATTGGTTGGTTGTTGTCGAAGATGATGGCCTAAGGACCACAAAATTTGTTGATCCCTTGGACTTGGAATATGAAGAAGAAGTTTTGGATGAAGAAGGGTCATTGGATTTTGTGTTAGTATTTTTACTACGCAATGTGACCTTGTTCTCTTCAACCGTGCGGAGTTAAAGCTTCCTAGCCATGGTGAAAGCTTCGTCAAATTTGCAAAATGTTTGGACCCACAAAGTAGATGAGATATGTTTGGCACATGCTAGTGAAAAGAGCTCAATGAGCTCAGGTTGAGGTAAAGAAAAGGAGAGTTGGTTGATTAAGCCTCTCCAACGGGCAACAAAATCGGCTATGGATTCATCGTCAAACTATCTGATAGAGTAAAGGTCTGTGATGGAGACCTTTTTGGTGATGTTGATCGAAAATTGGTCAAGAAAAAGTTGAGCTAGTTGGGTGAATGTAAAAAGAGAGTGACTGGTAATAAAACTATACCAATCGAGGGTAGCACCAGAAAGTGACATGGGAAATGTGCGTAGCAATAATGCATCATCATGGGCTATAAGGTAACAAGCGTGTCTAAACGCTCATAAATGTTGTTATGGGTCTTCCTTACTCTGAAAGCGAGTAAACTTGGGAAGTTCCCACTAACTGGGATATGGTCGTATTGGGACTGAAGGATGAATGGGTTTGTTGCAAATTTGTTCATATGAAAGAACATTGCTTGAACCCGAAACAGATGTCTCAAGATTAGACATTTTGTCCATCAACATCTTGATTAGATCGGTTGATAGATTTGTAAGTGGAGCGCCCCCTAGATTTTAGGGCACTTGGAAGGTGTTAGGAGGGGCGTATGACATAGTTGGCTGCGCTTGTATAGGCACAACATATTGGTAACTAGTCATAGGGACTGATGTCGAAGCCAAGGGTGGTTGTGTCATGAAGCTAGGAGGCACGAATTGACTAGGTGCTGCCAAAGGTGGTTGGATGGTGGAAACACTAGCCAAAGGACAAGTAGCCACCTTGGTGTTGATAGGTGCAAGATTAGGCAGGATGGAGACAACTAGGTTTTGGAATGGCGTAGAACTTTGTTGAATAGTTTGTGGTTGATGGGGTATCGAAACCCCAATGGATGTAGGTCCAAAAATAGAAGAAGAGGCCACACTTTGAAGATTGGTCATGGTCAGGTTGTTAGTTGAGGCAATGGCCTGGGTACTTATGGGTTGAATTACGGAGGTGGTTGATATGATTGCCATCTCAACTAAGGAAGTTGGCATCCCATAAACTGGGTTGCTTGAAGAGTTTCACATTTGACTTCTTGCGAGATAGTGCTGAAGAGCCTTGAAATTGAGGTCAAGGAATCTTTCAAAGTCTTGGTCCCCTTCAAGAATAATATGGGGTTGAGTTGGGGTTGGTTGGGTAGGAGTTCATTCAGTCTCTGAATGATACTCCATTAGAGGACTTGTTATGGAGGGCGAAGGCGGAAGTGGTTGTTGCCTTGCGTGGTCAACAAGAGTTTTGGTTTGACTACATGTCAAAACCATCCAAGGAAAAAGGGGGGGTTTAGGTTATGAAAAATGTATGTTTCAGCCTCAAAAAACTAGAGTTGGTGTTTTTAACAGCAAAAAGGTCAGGTTTTTAGCTTGCTGTTTTGAGAAGACATTTTTTGATAGTGATCGACGTCGGTAGAAAAATTGATGTCGGTGAAGAAAGCTGCTGATGTCGGTCAGATAAGGGATGTCGGTGAAGATAAGTTGCCGATGTCAGTGGAAAAATTGATGTTAGTTACTGTGGATTTCTAGAAACTTCAGAAAACTAAAAGTTTTTGGAGGAAAAAATAAAGTTTTGAGTTGTTCTTGGAGCTTAGAATGCGACCTCACTAGCTCAAAAAAAATAGATAGAGACATAAAAATAGATGAAGACAAGTAAACTCTAACGTTAAATTCCTAAGAATAAGTTTTAGAGTCTTTTTGGCTTATGCCTTAGAAGAGTATGTTTGGGAAGTTGGCTTTTAGAACGGGTCCTAAAAGAAGCAGTCTAAGGCTGGTTTCAGGTTAGTTTTGGTGCTCAAGAGTCTGTATTAGGTTTCATATGTGGCCTAGTGCTAAGGATCAAGCTCCTTTCACTTCACGAGCCCACAGATAAGCTAGGTCACTTAGCTAGTATATACTTCCCCTAGAGTTGATACTCTGCCAGAGAACAGAGTGGGTTCTCCCCTTGGTAGTGAAGTCCAAGTAGGATTACCAGGAAGGGCAAGGTATCTGCTAGGTGATGAAATCCTAGTTGGACCTTGTCTCAGGTATATTTAAATGTTTAGTTGTGAAAGTGGTCTGGTCATGTAACATAAGTGTGCTACGATTTATTCATAATGTAGTTTAAGTTACTAGATGAGTGGACTAAACATGCATTCAAACAGAGATGAAATGCAAAAGATTTTTAAGCCCAAATTGAAATGTGTGTTCGGATGTAGACAAGTGAGAAGAGGTTAAGAGTATGAATTTCACTACTCTAAGATGCAAGAGGGAAGGTGACAAGAAGAAAAAGAAAGATTCTTTTTAACTTGCTTATGATGTCTTTTTGAAAGAAAGAGATAAAAGAAGGATGCAAGAAGGAATCTAATGCACCTATATGAATGTTTGACTTTAGAAGAAAAAGGATGAGCCCAAGGAAAACTCCAGGGGTCCCACCAGGTGTGCCAGAATGTTTCTAACTATTTTTGCTTTTCACACTCAGAGGAAATAAGAAACTAAGATAATGGTCAGGGATTTATACGTACCCAAATGAAGTTTGCGCACCGTATCCAGATGACTGAAGGAGCTCCTCTTTAGCTGTGGAGGATGACACCTGTAGAGAAAATAAGACTCAAACATAGAAAATGTTAGATAGATGTAAGGTGGACTGCCAAGCAAAGCTCGGTCCCAGAAGCACAAAGACTTCCTTGAGGGATGACAATCCACTAGTTGATAAAAAGAATGTTGCTAGAAAGAGAAATGGTGAAAGACTAAACAAAAGAAATAGAGATAATGCATACCTATATTCTACTATCGATCTTCCACAGTCATCGATGTCGGTAGTTATGTCGATGTCGATTTGTCAGTGTGCCGATGTTGGTGAGGGAAATGGTCGATGTCGGTCAGGGCAATGGATTTGGATGAGTTTTGGACAGGTCTCTAGTCGAAAGAGGGGTCTGAAAGGAGTCTGGGTCTATGTAGGATGGTAAGATAATGGAAAGAGTCTTAAGAAGGACAAGGTAGGGAGACAGGTTGTCAGAAAAGGGGTAAGAGTATGAAGAAGGCTTTTCAGCCTCTCTGAGAAGAAAGTCAGGCTTGGTTCGGTTGATAGCTGAGTTTGGTTGATAATATTTAGAAGTAATGCAAATAAACTAATTGCTTATACATTCTAAATACATTCTAAATTACTAAAATAATAAAAGGGTAGAAGAATACTTAACTCTTGCTTGGTGCAGAGCTAGAGGTGTTTGAAATGCTTGTACCTATTGTGTCTATAGCCAAAAGAGTGTTTGGTTGAAGTCTAATGATTGATCTCAGAGTCTCCCTATTGATGTCTAGGTTTGAGAGCCGAGAGAGGAAGAGAGTCTGAGATAGAGCCTGAGAACTAGAGAATTCACATCCAGGGGCTATGATTTAGTTTTAAAGAAACTGACGTCGGTGATATTATCAGCATCGACCGACTACTGACCGGCGTTGGTGGCTAAGGAATGGGCAAAGAGGCTATTTTTGGCCTTTTTCCCACTCTTCCAACTGCCAGGTCTAATTGTCATTGGAAAACGGTCTAAAGGCATATTAAATGAGTCTGAGAGGTTAGTGGGAGGGTTGAAATGGGGTTTAAGTAATTAAGATTTGGCATGGGGTGATGGAGGTATCCAAGGTGGGGTGAGGTGTCATGGGTGATGTGTCAAGGGGGGTGTTTAAAATAGTTAATTTATTTTGAATTAATAAGTGTGTGGGTTAGGAATGTTTAGAAGTGGACCAAGGGGACCAAGGGGGAGGATGACCAAAGAATAGACACGATTTTGGTGTCTACATAACCTATTTGTTTTTGTGCACATGATTAGATGATTATGAAGAGCTCTTTTTTGTCTTGGAAAGAATTACCTATAGATAATAAAACACTAATGCAAAGGGGTTTTTAGATGGATAAAAAGGTTGATTTCCTAGCATAAGCTAGATAAAAGAAGCATGAGATTATTAGGAGGCTGTCAATCCACTCTCTTGAAATAGTTAAGTTGAAAGAAATAAAGATAAAGTACTTGAATCAAATGATAGAAGATACTGAAAGGAAATGCAAGAAGAAATAAATAATTAATGAAGGAAATAGACTAATTATAGCAATAAGTGGGTCAATACTAATGATAAATAGGTTAGGTTGGGTTTAGAAAATAGGTGAGGTCTTTATGGACAAGTAGAGAGATAGAAATTAGAATTTAATAGTGGGTAAGCTAGTGGAAATAACTTGCTATTATTTCCTACCATAGTGACTATCTATGGTCAGGGTGGCCATCAATGGTTAAAGTGACCATCAGTGGTTGGGTGAGCATTGATAGTTGAAGGTGATCATTAATGGTCAAGATAACCATCAATGATTACTATGAGTGGTTAGGGTGTTTCAAAAAGAGTCTAGTACAGGTTATAAAAAAGAGTCAAGAAATAGCTAGAAGTTTGGTTAAAGTTAGGGGTCAGAAGATATTATGTAGAAGGGTTTGGGTCAAATAGAGATAAGAAACCAAATAAATAACTTGAAAACGAAAAATATACTTAACTAGTTTCTTGATAGTTTTTAATTGATCCTAGAGTAATTTTGGTAGAGTAACGGTACTTTACCTAAAAAATAATTTTGGCAGAGGTTTGGGTCTTTATCATGGTTGCTGACTTGCTGAAGTGAAGACCTATAAAAAAGTTCTTGATGTGAGAAGCTCCTGATGACTATTGGTTGATAGCTTGATTGCCTGATTGCTTAATGGATGATGGATGGATAATTTTTTCACTTCATATTCCTCTCTTTTATAGGCAAAAGAGATGGAGGTGTAGGTTCTATAAGGGTTGAAACTCATTACATGAATTTAATTCTTCATGCGTTAGCTTGCTACATGAATTAAATTATGATGTGTTAAGTATTCACATACAGATTGAGTTTGAGTGTTCATGTAATGAAATTACTTAGATATTCACATATAATGATTTTATATTGCATAGAATAAGAAAATATGAGAGATTACACAGTGATAATTGATAGCAAAATAGAATACTAGATAATATAGCAAAGCCACTTTGAGGGGGCAACCTACATAATAATGCACTAATAGCATAATACTTAACATGATGATTAAAGACTAACCATTACCTCCTATATATAGTCCACTTAGCCAAGGTTATTCCATAGGCCAACTTATCTAAGAATATAGAGAAATGTAATAAGTAAATAAAAGAGGTATGTCAGCCATAAATCAGACACACATATCCCTAGACACACCAATGATTAAGGGCATAACAAGCCTTTCCCCTTGGAAAAAAATTGTCCTCAATGTTGTGGCAACTCTAGATACTTCTGCACAAATGCTTCATCATCCCAAGTGGCATCTTCACATGGTCGATTCTTCCATTTGATCAGGTATTCTATAATTTCTCTAGAATGCAGTTGTTTAGTGTACCTTTGAATGCAGTTGTTTGGTGTACCTTTGAAGGATCACCTCATGATCAAGAACAACTCTACCCTCCTCATCCAATTCTAGTAATTTTTTTGAATGGTAAATCTATGTCTAATGACTTTCTATAGGCATGATACATGGAATACTAGATGTATGTGAGTGGATAAAGGAAAATCTAACTTGTAAGCTAGACTGCGAATTTTTTGCAAGATCTAATAAGGCCCATAGTACTTAGGGGATAGCTTGTTATCATTTTTTTGTTGCTTAAATAACATATGTTTGTATGGATGTAAGTAATAAAAGAGCCAATCACCAATGTCAAAATGCCTCTCACTTTTGTGTTGATTTGCTTGTTGCTTCATGTGATTCTGGGCCATAGCTAAATTTCTATGCAAACTTGCAAGGACATCCTGTTGATGGTGAATATGTTCTTCAATTGCACGAACCTTAGGATGGAACTTCAAGGTTGAAGTGATGGATGGAGGGTGGTATCCATATAATGCCACAAAAAGAGACATTTTGGAAGAACTATGAATAGAAGTATTATACCACTCTTCAATAAGTGGCAGCCAATGAACCCATTTATCCTATTTATCAGAAACAAAAGAACATAGATATCCTTCTAGACATTTGTCAACTACCTCAATTTTTCCATAAGATTAAGGATGATAGGATGAAATATGAGCCAATTGGGTGCCTAAACATGTAAATAACTTAGTCCAAAAATTACTAGTGAGAATGGGATCTCTATCATTGACAATAATCTTAGGGGTCCTATAAAGTTTTTGAACTGTACTGAGAAAAGCATAAACTACAGTACTAGCAAAAAATGGATAGGATAATGAAAAAAATGAGCATAATTACTTAGATTATCTACAAAAACCATGATAATATTTTTACCATCATATCTTGGTAGCCTTGTAATGAAATCCATAAATACCTCTTCCCAATGTTGGCTAGGGATAGATAAAGGCTATAAAAGACCTAGAGTTTTGATGGTTTCACCTTTTTTTTGTTCACAAATCATACATTTAGCCACATATTTTTGGACATCCCCCTTGAGACCTTCCCAAAAAAAAATCTTTCTTGAGTCTGTGATAAAATTTCAAAAATCTTGAATAACCCCCAAATGGAGTTGCATGAAGTTCTTGAAAGATTTTTTGTTTGAGAAGAGAATTCTTACATAGGTACAATCTATCTTTATACCACAATTCATTACCTTTCCATGTGAATTTTTCTCCACCTAAACCTTTCTAAAGATTTTTAATCAAATCATGAATATTAATATCATGTTCCCATTATGATCGTGCTTCCTCTAGCCAATCTACCTGCAAAATGGTTATGGCACATAGCAATGACTCAACTAATTCATCTTTTTTGGATAGTGCATCTACCACCACATTATCCTTACCTTTTCTATAGACTATTTCAAAATCATAGCCTAACATCTTAGTTACCCATTTCTACTATTCTTCAGATAAAAACCTTTGTTCTAAAAAATATTTAAGACTATCATGATCAATATTTACCTGAAAGTGATGACCCATCAAATAAGGTATCCATTGTTTGATTACATGAAAAATGGCTATCATTTCCTTCTCATAGATGGCTGATTTTACCCTTGAGTTGATGAATTTCAAATTCCAATGGTCTAGACGCTTTGTTTTATGAGTACAACACCCATACCATACCCAGATGCATCACATTCAACCACAAAAGTCTTAGAAAAATCAAGAGTGGCCAATACTAGAGTAGTCCACATAGCCACATTCCATTGTTCAAATGCCCAGGTAGCTACATCAGTCCACTAAAGGAATTCTTTATTTAACAAAGAGGTAAGTGGGGCTGTAATACTACCATAATTAGCTAGTAAGCCCCAAAAATCCCTAAAGTTACTTGAGTGTCTTAGGAATTGGCCAGCCCACCATTACTTAGATTTTTTGAGGATCCACTTTCAATCCTTCATAAGACACCAAATGACCTAAATATTTAACCTAACTAGCCCCAAAAGTACATTTGGAAGGTTTGGCATACAATTGATTTTATTCCAAACTGGAGAGTACCTATTTCACATGTTGCAAATGGTCTACCCAATTTTTACTATAAATAAGGATATCATTAAAGAATACCAATACAAATTTCCTTAAAAATGGTTTAGAAATACTATTCATCAAACTCTAAAAATTAGATGGTGCATTTGTTAGCCCAAAAGGCATAACCAAAAACTCATAATGGCCCTCATGAGTCCTGAAAGTGGTTTTAGGTATGTCTTCATCATGGATCCTAATTTAATGATACCCAGAACATAGATCTAACTTAGTAAAATAAATAACACCATTTAAATCATCTAGAAAATCATCAATGATAGGAATTGGAAACTTATCTTTGATAGTGTACGTGTGAGTTCTTTGAAGTTAGGGCACATCTTCCAAGTTTCATCTTTCTTTCCCACCATGACAACTAGTGAAGAGTATTCACTTTGGTTATGGTGAATGATTCTTGCATTCAAAATCTCTTGTACCATATTTTCAATTTCACTTTTTTAGGCATAAGAATACCTATATGGCCTAATGTTTGGTGGTATACTACTAGGAATAAGTGTGATAGCATGATCATGAGTGAAACTAGGTAGAAGTCCTTTTGGAATGTCTCCAAAAACAATGAAATGAGTATCAATTATTTGTTATAGATCAAGAGGTAGAGATGGCTGAGTTGGCTATACTTCTATAGAAAACAAGTGAGATATAAATCCTTTAGCACCCTTATAAAGAATATTTATCATTTGATGGGAGCTAACAAGTTATGGAGACTTAGACTTTAATCCTCTTAACTCAAATATCCTTTCTTTAGAATGAAAATGCATGAATAATTCTTGAAAATTCATCTCAATAGTGCCCAAAGTGGTGAGCCACTAGACTCCTAAAACAATATCAGCTCCACCGATCGAAATAGAAAACATAGGAGAATCCAATAAGTAATCTCCCATGGCCAACTTAATACTATGACATTTTCCTAAACAACTGAAAGTACCACCATCTGCAATCATAACCTAAAATTTTGGAGCTAGATAATTGAAATAGTTCAAACAAATAACCAATTTATTATGGATGAAGTTGTGTGTGCTCCCAAAATCAATCAAGATAGTAACCTTCTATTTCTTAAGGAAACCCATCACCTTAAGAGTTTGGGGAATAATAATACCTGATAGGACATAACATGAAATATTAGGTTGAGAGTCTTTATATTCCTTAGGAACTTTTACATCCACATCATGTACTTCTACATCATCTTCATCATCATTGGCACCTTCAATGTAATAAAGCTTCTTTTCAAAACAATGATAATCTTTGCTCCATTTTCTATCACAACCATAACACAACCCTTTGGTTCACTTCTCCTCAATTTGTCATTGTGTTAATCTGGTGGGCTATGAAAATGATGGTGCTAGAAAGTTATGATCATGACCAGTAATGAAAGTTTTCCTTTTGACCATCTCTTTTTTCTATTAGGCATGCCTTAGGGATAGCTTCTAATATAGATGTTGGGTTAAACATTCAAACCTCATATTGGATGCTATCTTTGAGGCCAACCAAAAATATATCAATCAAATTTCTCTCAGTGATATCTTCCACCCATAAAGAGAGATTCTAAAATTAACGATTATAATCTTTCACAATTTTTATTTGCCATAGCTTAGCTAATTGGCTGAAATAGTTCTCAAAGACATTATTCTGATAATGAGCTGTCAAATCCTTAGTAAAAATAGTCCATGTAATAGGAGCACCATTCTTTTTATTTTGAGCACATCACCAATGATACCAAATGAATTTCTTAAGCTCCATATATATGGATACCACCATCACCCTTTGAGAACTAGGGGTTTGATGCAGCTTAAATAAATTCTCAATTTGGGTAATTGAAGTGAGAGGATCCTTACCATCGAACTTATGCATGCCCACTTTTGGTAACATTAGTTTCATACCAACATGGGAATTGTTGAGAGGAGGATTTGAATGTTGAAGTGGAGGGTTGTTAGGATAAAATTGAGATGTGAAGGTGGAAAATAGCATAGTGATATGTTGTAATTCACTATGAACCCTATTAATCTCTCAGTGCATCCCTAAAACATCATCTTGGAATGAAACAAAGTCATCATGAATCACCAAGTTTTTAATGTCCTCTTAAAGCTAAGAAATCACCAAATTTAATGTTCCAGATTTAATGTCATTGACAGAAGGAGTCTTAGGAGTTTTTGGTGCCCCTTTTCTTCCCCAAGTTGAAGGACCTACCATAAACAAATCCTAGGAGGGTTTTGACCCCCAAAAAAAGTGTACTAGGAAATGGTACCATTGTGATCACCTTGTTAAGATGAATCTAATGATTACCTTTGCTCACTAGAGTAATTTTTTTTCTACCAAAAAGGTATATTGATAGAATATACCATTGTGATCATCTAATCGAGATGAATCCAATGAATTCAAGTGTGTAAGGGGAAATTTTTTTCTAGACTTTATTTTTTTAAATATTTTTTTTCAAAAAAGTGTTTTGAGTAATACTGTATTGATGAAAAAAATTAATTCTTCCCAGATTGCAAGTTATGTTTTTTCATTTTCACTACTCCTAGAAGCCATGCCTCACTAGATCTAAGAAAAATTCCATAGGAAAATTGCCTAAATGAAATCTCTGATACCACTTGTAATGAAATTACTTAGATATTTGCATAGAATGATTTTATATTATGTAGAATAAGAAAATATGAGAGATTACATAGTGATAATTGACAAAAAAAATTGAATACTAGATAATATAGCAAAACTAATTTGAGGAGGAAACCTCCACAATAATGTACTAACAACAAAATACTTAACATGATGATTAAATACTAACCACTACCTCTTATATATAGTCTACTTATTTAAGGTCATTCCATAGGCTGATCTATCTAAGAACATAGAGAAATGTAACAAGTAAATAAAAGAGGTATGTAAGTCATAAGTTAGACACACATATCCCTAGACACACCAATGGTTAAGGGCATAATAATTTAGTTGGTAGGGACCTAACCATTGGTGTTCAGGGTGACCATCGATGATCAAGTGTCAAAGGTCAGGTTGGGTGAAAAGGGTTGTTAGTGAGTTGTTTATCTAATTAGCTAACTTGACTTAGGTCATGGTCAGAGGTTGGGTAATGGTCTAATCTAAGGGTGTTTTGACACTCGGAACTATAGTGTCTAGATTTCTAGTGTCTACATTTTGCCCCTTTTTTATGCAGTTTGTGTTAGCAAGCTATAAAATAAAAAATGGATTGTGGGTCAATGGTTTGGTTGCTCCAAGTATGGGAGGAGGTGTTAACCCTCAAATTAGGAGTGGATGAGGTAAAACTAAATCAAGTGTGGGTCTGATTAGTAGTTATGGTGTGTCACAAGGTTAGTGACAAAAAGGTTGGGAATTTGAAAAGCAAACATATGTAAAAAATGTGACTAAGTGCGATAGTCAAGATCATGCATAAAATAAGTACATGGTTGGTAAAAATAAAGTTGGTTCTAGAAGATAGGTGATAATTGAGCCACAACATTAGCCACACCTGATTGGGTTATTAGTCTCCTAGGGTTTTCATAGGTATCTAAGGTATCAAGAAAAATAGGTCTAGTGTACACTGTGGTGCAATTTAAATGTTTAATATGGAAATATTGATTGGTGCGGTACCAAGGCAAGGTCATCAAAAAATATACTATAATATGTTAAACTCTTACTGTACCATAGGATTAGATTTGGGATTGTTCCTTAGATCTTTGTAGAGATCAAAGGGATGATAGAGGATGACTAGGTGGGAGGTCAGCTTCAGTGCAATGATTCACTATCACATGCCATGAGATGCAATGATGAATAGACCTCATTAAGAGATGGGATATGGATATAAACACCTTTATCCTATTGATGGTGAGATGACTATCATATTAAAGATGTACATATGATCACACAACTATCAATTTGGGGGGAGTTGATATATCACATTGAGATAGAGGTGTGAGATGAGCACATGGAGCTCATATATGGTGAGGATCACACCCTTCTAAGTGGCATGCTAGAGGTTTTAGATATGAGCCTTTATATTAGAGGGTTAGGGATGATCATAGGTTGATGAATATGATGATGACGGTTGTCTCCTACTTTATAGTTCTAGATTCAAGCAGTGGGAGGTTTCCCTATCTATTGCTAGAAGTTTTGGTGGAGATGTTGCTTGATCACATATTGTTTAGTTGGGCACCTATGCTATTGGTTTAGATATGCATGGATTTATGGGGGTTATAAGCTCACATGAGGTATGGGATAAGTGTGGGGTTTGTGCTACATTGCTAGGCTTATGAGCACATCTAAGTTCTAAGGTTGATGGGGTTTCTAAGGGAGGGATATGCTCAGATGGACTTTATGGTGGGCTTTATGTGGTGGAGGAGTCATTATGAACTCATAAGACCTAGAGGAGATGTGAAAGAAATTGATTGGTTTAGAGGGGCATTAGATACCTTGGTGGTTGGAGATGTGGTTTGGATGCTATATGTCACTTTTCTAAGGTGGGCCCATTATACTTAGCATATTTTGTTGATACAAAGCTACAGGTGGATTTTTGGAAGGAGAGAGGGTGAGACTAAGCTCATCCATTTAACAAGGTTCACAAGCAATTCAACCTGATACAGGGAATTTTGGGTTCATTCTCGAGGTATAGGTAGGAGGATGTCAGGTTTTTGCCTCTAGAGCAGGAGCTAGTGGAGATGATTCTTGATTATGAGGAACTACCAACTAGAGCCAAGGTTGATGACATAGGTATGTTGATGGCTATATGGCATGGTATCAGACAATCTATATAACAAAAAAAATTAGATGGGATGATAGAGGTAAGCAACCTATGGATGTGGATCTAGCTAGTGGGGGTCCATAGGTATAGGTATAGGGAGGTGGCCCTAATGGAAAGGTAGGAACAATGTTAGCTACTGCATAGGCATAGATCATATATTTATAAGGAAAAGTGGCTACATTATAGGGCCAAGTTGCTACTATGATGGGTGAGAGGGATCAAGCAAGGGTTACCCTAGCCCAAGTCACCCAAGAGTAAGATGCTCTGAGATAGACTAGAGGAGCAACAAAAACACCAATAAGTCTAGTAGGGACCATTGATACATAGGGGTATATAGCCACTGTATAAGAGTTATGTTATTATAAGGCTATAGTATTCATGCACTATCTAGAATATCATTTATGGGGAGAGTATAAAGCTAGCTTGGTAGGTGGTGCTAGTGTGGTGACACTAGGCCAGTGGGCTACATCTATAATAGGATAGGTAGGCACCTCAGGTGGGTAGGCATAAGATGGCAGTGGAGCCCTAGGGGCGTAAGTTATGATATGATATGTATAGATTTATATGATCTTGATACCAACCTATGAGCTAATACAATGAGATGTATATGTTTTGAGAGAGAGAGAGATGCACATTATTACATATACTATTTTATTTTGATGAAACATGATGTATATTGATGTGATGATGATATATTGATGTTATTTTATGGTTCATGATGTGGTTTAAATATTTATATGCTTATTATGATTATGCTTATGAGTTGTAGACTCACTAGCTTAGGTATGTGATGATTATGGATGATGCTTTATAATGAATGGTTATACATGATTATGATGATGTGATGGTTTGTTTATGGTTATGATGTTTTGATTATGGTTATGATTTTTATGACTATGGTTTATGATTATGGATATGTGATGTGGTTTATAATTATGGTTGTGATGTTTATGGTTTAATATGATTATGATAAATGATTATTATTCTATATATGGTTATGAGGTTTTGATTATGGTTATGTGATGTGGTTTATGAAATGTGGTTATTTTTTTGATGATAGCACATAAAGTAAGTTAGATAACAAACTTAGATGTGGGAAAAGAGATAAAAATCATGAGACATATGTCTAAGTGAATACATGAACCAATTATGAGATGATGAGGAAAATGCATGATTCTTATTCATTGGCAAAGATAAAACAAAACCAAAGTTAGATTGGCTTAAGGAACATAATCCCTTCAAATGATTTTCATTATCATGCATTGGTTGGTAAAATGGTATCTTGATCACATTGTGTCAAGTAAGCTTTGAATCCCTTGATTTATAGATGGTACAAAGAGGATATAGGTGATAGGTGGTGTGAAGGTTAGTGTAACCTTCTCAAGGATTGGTTTAAACCTTCTATAGGTGAACTAAGAACCATAATAGACAAGTCCATATTTTAATACAAGATGTAGACTGATCGAGGTAGGAAGTCTACTAATGTTATATATGAAAGCTGATTGTAGCTTTCTTGGGATAGCTTGTTATGATTTTCATATAGGGTCCTTATATTGTTTAGTTTTAATAGGTTTGTGAAGTTGATCGATATGGGAAGCTTCAAATTATTGCTTTTGGAAAAATTGACTTAGCAATCCTTCAAGGGAGTGGTCTAAGTTTGGATTTGTTTATTTTGGTAGCTGTATTTTGAGGGAGCAATATATCTTTCTAAGAAATTTAGATTTTGGGTAGCTGTCCTTCAAGAGAGCAATTTGTATGCTATAGATATTTGACCCAAGTGATATTTTGGTTTACCAAATTGTTTTGATGCTAAGTTAAACATGGAAAAGTCTATATAGGCTTGAAGGATTACCTTTATGAGGGAAAAACCTAGAGTACAAGAAGATTAATGATAGGTGAAAGGAGTGGTTTTGAGAGACAATGACCATGGGATTCCATCTGATTAGGGACGAAAAGCATCCATGAGAACAATACCATGGGTAGAGCCATGTTACCCATATTTAGGATCAAGCTATGACTATGATGGTGAACCACATGGTTCTATGTTGTAATAGATTGTCCTCAAAGGATGGGATGAAAGTGTGAGGAAGGTGAAAAATCTCATAAATCAAAGGATGAGCTTAAGTTAGACAAAAATGTGAGTTTAATATTTATTTAAAAAAATAAAGGATGTAGGTGTGAAGCATTAAGAGGCTCAAGTTTGGGTTTGCTTTCAAGAGAGGAAAAACAATAAGCTCCTGATCCATACTTGTGGGTTATGATGTAGGGTTCAAGCCAATTAAAAACAAACTTGCCTCACTTAATTTTCTCCATATTGGTCACATGTTGATTTTAATTCAAGATGAGGTCTCTAATGTTGAATTCTCATTCTTTTAGGTGCTTGTTATAGGCATGCTTGACTTACTCTTGATAGACACAAAGATGGTTAAGTACAACTAGGTGGAATTAATCAAGTACCTCAAGTCATGCTAAACACTCGTGATGATAGTCCATCTCAAAAATGATATCTTGCAAAGATATATGAAGAGAGGGAATCTAGACTTTGAAAGGGAGGACCACCTCTACTCCAAAGACTAGAGAGAAAGGGGTATCACCTATAGAGGTTTAAATTCTAATGTGATAGGCCCACAAAGCAAAGGGGATGTGTAAGTGCCAATATCAATCAGAAGCATTGACCATTTTGGTTAACATCTTGTTGAGGGTTTTGTTAGAGGCTTCTACCTATCCATTTGATTTCAGACAATAAGGTGAGGAAAAGCTTAACTTGATGCCAAATGCATCATAAAAACCTTGAACTTTTTTATTTTTGAAATATTTGCCATTATTAGTGATGATCTTATGGGGAACATCCAAATGATAAATGATATGATGATTGATGAAGTTGACTATCTTCTTAGCTTTGGTTAAGATGAGAGGAATAACCTCTACCCACTTGGTGAAATACTTGGTAGTGGTGTGATGCAGGAACATCTAGATATATTTTTAGGCAAGACATAGTTACGTTAGCCATGATGGAATTTAAATCCAAATTATTGTGTTTTCCCTCCAAATGTTGAAATTAAGGAGAAATTGTAATTAGTAAAAGTAAAAAGGTTAATTATTGTGGGCTGTTGAGAAAATCAAGGAATGGTTGAAATTATTCCAACCTGGGCATGTGGTTGTAATTGAAAAAAAAAAAAAAAACTATATTTTGTTTTCCTTCAGCCCAAGTTGGCGTAGAAGTTAGAGGGGAGGTTGTTAAAAACAAATTATAGCAAAAATAAGAAAAATTAAATATAGAGGAGAAGAAAGAGGAGAGGAAGGGCGTAGAAAGGAAGAAGAGAAAGGAGAGAGGAAGCATAGAGAAATCAATGAAGAAAGAAGAAAGGGATGAGAGAGATAACAGAAGAGACGTAGAAGAGAGAAGAAAGACCTCTCTTTCAGAGTGAAGTTGCTGTAAGGATAGGGGACACAGAGCAGAAGAAAATATGTTTAGTGAAAAGGAGAGGAGAAAGAGCAGGGGGCGTAAGAGAAGAAGATTTGCAATTGGCAGATGAACTGAGATGTAAGTCCTTCTGTTTTGTTAATAAAAGTGTCACAAAAGATATTGTTTTTCCATATATTCTTCTGAACATTGTTGGCCATTTCAAATCCCTGCTGGTTCGTATATTTTTTGCTGGGCATTTTATTATTCTGGAACATTCTTAAATGCATTGGTCTTAATACATAATGATAGGCGTTTTATGTTGGCTGGGCTGCCATATTATCTATAGCCATTGTAATGTTCATAGTCTATGCTATGCGCTCCATATGCTGGGCATTTTAAAGGCTGACTCATTGTATTAATTCAAATTCTAGGCCGTAGTTTTGTTTTTACCAAATATATTGTTTGAACTTCTGGGCCACCAATAAATTAGTTACAACCTGGCCATCTCAATGTATGCTGGATGTGCGTTTTAAATGTGTTAAACATTACAATTATTTACAAAGCCGTCGGGCCAGGTCAGATATATTTAATACATGAAGAAAGATGCTTGAGGGTGGCGTATTTATTCTGTAAATTCTTTTGTGCTTTGTGTGGAATTTAATTGCTGTACGCAAACCCGAGCCGCCTAAGGATAACACTCCCATTCCATAACACGTTCCCCACCATCGCAGCAGACTAGTTCCAGAAGGTTCGAGTATTTTGGTAAATAAAGTAGCATCAGATGAAGCTAAAATAAGATCAGGTAAAGCTAAGGCAGAGTCAGTTTGAGAATGATGCAAAGGACTATTGCATTATAGATCTCAGAGTAACCATCAGGGAACAATCTGAGTGTGAATTCACGTTTCTTCTAGTCTGGTTTTATTTGTGATTATGCTAGATTGTTCAAACACTAGGGTTGTTGTAAGTTGTCATTGTTGGACGCACTTCAATGCTGGGTCTCTTCAAAAATAGACACAAAGTATAGATTGTTGAATGGTCTACAACATTCGTACAACTCCTTTCTCATGGCAAGAGTTGTCATCATGTTTTCAGAGCTTATGCTGCTGTCTTGTTCAGATGCTGTTTCTACATATTTTCATATGGATTTTAATCTATGACAAGCTTGGGTGAGGAAATGTGGTCCTGAGTGGTTTTGATCTAACAAGTTTTCTTGTATACAAATTCATATCATATATATTTTCAAGTCCCTATACTTGATCTGATTCATTAAGCGGCCAAGTCAGTATAACATATAAATTGTTTTTGATGAAATGAGCATTATGCTTACAGTGTGTCTAGTAGTATTAGCATACTTGTGCAGCCCCTTCATTAAGCAAATAATATGTAAATGGTTATTAGACGAATTTTGTTCATAGTATCAGAATAGTCCAACATCAGATGCATCATTTGGTATCAGATCTTGAAGCTCTTGGGAATTGGCAATTTGTTGATGGCTATGATTTCTAATGAGTTGTTACAGGATTTGGCAAGAGGATCAGAAGGGCAAGTGCTAGAAGACCTTAGGGAGAAAAGGTATGAATAATTGTGCTATTTGATTTGAGTTATTGTGTTAAGAAGCAATAAAGTGAAGAAGTTATAGGTGAAGAGAAAGGCAGCCAAGCCATTGAGGCTTAAGAAGAGAAGAAGCCAAGGAAGGCTTAGAGAAGAAGATCCAAGAGGAAGCTTGGATTGTTTGCCAAAAGACTAAGGTGAAATAGACTTAGGTGAGGTAAAGGATGAAGTTTTCAGAATTGAGAAGAGAAGCTTAGAGAAGCTCTATAAAAAGAGCAAGTGAATGCTCAGGAGAAAGATCCAAAACAAGGTAAGCTTGGATTTGTAATTTGTGTTTGTTAAAGAGTTGTCCAAAGAGTTGCTGCAAGATTGAGAAAAGGATCAAAAGACTAGGATGCAAAAGGCCTAGGTGAGATCACGTGGATTGTCAAAAGACCAGTCAAGGAGAAAAGGCTTGGGTGAGACAAGGGATCAAGAGACCAAGGTGGAAAAGACTTGGGTGAAGATCTCAGAGATGGAAGCATTGTTGAAAGCACTATAGAGTAGTAAGGCATATGAGGGCAGCAAAAGGAAAGCAAGCATCAAAGGTATGACTAGTGTTGATTTTGATAAAGAAATTGCTAGTTTGAAGAAAGAATTAGCTAAGGTTAAAGATGCGTATGAGTCTTGGATGCAGCTGAATAGGAAAGCATGGGTATGGCCAATAAAGAAGAGGTTGAAGTGGCCAATAGATCTCCTAGTGAAAAGGAGAAGAAGGCAAAAGAAGATTGACATGAAGAGGGAAGCCCAAAGAGGCAAGAAGGTAAGAAGGTTGCCAAGTGAGCAGCAAGAGGAAGAAGTTGAGAAGAAGGTCCTCATTGAGGAGAACAAGAGAGAAGAAAGAAAAGAGGAAGTGCCAGGAAGAACACTTGGAAAGATGAGAATGTCCATTAAGAGGATACTCATGGAGACATTATGGTCTCTTGTTTTTGTATTTAATGCTGTTTTTGAGTGGGTAAATGCAGGTATGAGCAGCCTATTGAAGGTCAAGAGAAGGGCCTTGGAGAATGAAGAGATTGGTGCAGGAGAAGACACCAAGTGCACAAATGAATGTGTAGGAATGAGAAGAGAGTTTGCTACTGTTGATAAGGTGCATTGGTTAATGCATGAGAGAGGAAAGATAGAAGATGAAGCTGAATTTCAAGATGCCATTGAATGCTAGGAAGAAGAAAGAGGACAGCCAAGCACAAAGGAAGAGAAATATTGCTCCGTGGAACAAACTATCAAAGAGGTAAATGAAGTGTTAAGTGCTGATTTTGATTGTTATTGTGAACATGAAGATATTAATACACAGGTTAGAAGAGGCAAGAGGAAGATGAAATCCTCACACAAAGTAGTCAATCATGGATATGTGATGCCTAAGTGAATGGTGAAGCACACAAGCAAGCAAAAAGTAAGCAAGCAGGCAAGTTTACCTTATAAGATTGATTTTTCTCATATTCCTAATATGAATGTAAGTGTGCAAGAAAATAAAAGGACCAATAAGATTGGTTTTTTAGTATTGTCACAAGAGGATGGTTACAAAGTGCCAAAATGGCTAAAGGGATCAGCAAATGATAAGAAGGAGAATCTAATGTGGGTGCCTAAGAAGGCAAAGAATGAAGATGTGAGTGTTAAGACAGCAACACCAAGAAATCAATGGAGAAAGGTGAAGGATGACACAAGTACATGGAAAGGTAAGACAATTATTTGCAATGTAAGGGATAATGATTTGTTTGAATCATTTAATAATCTTTTTATGGAAAATGAGGAATGGAAAGTGGCTGTAAGGACTAATGTGCAACAAAGAGAGACTTCTAAAGGGATGGATGATGAGAAAAGGAGGAAATATGCAGTAGAACAAACAAGATGGTTTCAAGCAGATATTGAAGAAAGTAAGGAGACAGAAGGTATGCATACTACAATTGTTTTTGATGAATATACTGATGTTGATGAAGAAGCTGATTTGTATGAAGAAACCATAAAGTGGATGAATGTAATTATAGAAGATTAAAGACAATCTGGTCCTAAGTTTGATATAGGACATGAAGATTTGGATGAGCTTGTGTTGTGTGAAGAGTTGAAGAGGATAGAAGAGTTGTTGAATCTTCCAAGAGAGTTGTGTAAAGGTACAAGCCATGGTTAAGGCAGCATTGGAAAGAGTGAGACAATACAAGAGCAAAGCAATGAGACCAAGGCAGTTTTGGTCAAGAAACAAGAGCAAAAATGTGAAGGCAGCCAAGAGGCTTCATGGCCTCAATGTTTTTCTACTAAGGTGGCTTTTGATGTTTTGAATGCAGGTATGGAAGATGAAAACTTTGAAGACATATATGAAGATGAAGAAGCATGGAAGTGGGAGATTACAACTGAGAAAGAGATGAGAAGAAGGACATATCTAAAGATGAAGAAAAGCAAGATGAAAGGCAAAGACCAGCAAAGACAAATTCAAGCATTATCATTGACAAGAAGACCATGGGATCCAGGTATAGAATGAAGGCTAAAGCATGGAGGCAGCATTTCATTTGAACTAAGGTTCAAATTGTTTTTAGAGGGAGAGTCTAATGCAGGAGCATCTAGATATATTTTCAAGCAAGACATAGTTACGTTAGCCATGATGGAATTTAAATCCAAATTATTGTGTTTTCCCTCCAAATGTTGAAATTAAGGAGAAATTGTAATTAGTAAAAGTAAAAAGGTTAATTGTTGTGGGCTATTGAGAAAATCAAGGAATGGTTGAAATTCTTCCAACCTGGGCATGTGGTTGTAATTGAAAAAAAAACAAACTGTATTTTGTTTTCCTTCAGCCCAAGTTGGCATAGAAGTTAGAGGGGAGGTTGTTAAAAACAAATTATAGCAAAAATAAGAAAAATTAAATATAGAGGAGAAGAAAGAGGAGAGGAAGGGCATATAAAGGAAGAAGAGAAAGGAGAGAGGAAGCATAGAGAAATCAATGAAGAAAGAAGAAAGGGATGAGAGAGATAACATAAGAGACGTAGAAGAGAGAGGAAAGACCTCTCTTTCAGAGTGAAGTTGTTGTAAGGATAGGGGGACATAGAGCAGAAGAAAATATGTTTAGTGAAAAGGAGAGGAGAAAGAGCAGGGGGCGTAAGAGAAGAAGATTTGCAATTGGTAGATGAACTGAGATGTAAGTCCTTCTGTTTTGTTAATAAAAGTGTCACAAATGATATTGTTTTTCCATATATTCTTCTAAACATTGTTGGCCATTTCAAATCCCTGTTGGTTCATATATTTTTTGCTGGGCATTTTATTATTCTGGAACATTCTTAAATGCATTGGTCTTAATACATAACAATAGGCGTTCTATGTTGGCTGGGCTGCCATATTATCTATAGCCATTGTAATGTTCATAGTCTATGCTATGTGCTCCATATGCTGGGATTTCTAAAGGCTGACTCATTGTATTAATTCAAATTCTAGGCCGTAGTTTTGTTTTTACCAAATATATTATTTTAACTTCTGGGCCACCAATAAATTAGTTACAACCTGGACATCTCAGTGTATGCTGGACGTGCGTTTTAAATGTGTTAAACATTACAATTATTTACAAAGCCATCAGGCCAGGTTAGATATATTTAATACACAAAGAAAGCCACTTGAGGGTGGCATATTTATTTTGTAAATTATTTTGTGCTTTGTTTGGAATTTACTTGCTGTACGTAGACTTGAGCCACCTAAGGATAACACTCCCATTCCAAAACATGTTCCCCACCATCACAGCAGACTAGTTCCAAAAGGTTAGAGTATTTTGGTAAATAAAGCAGCATTAGATGAAGCTAAAATAGGATTAGGTAAAGCTAAGGTAGAGTCAGTTTGAGAATGATGCAAAGGACTATTGCATTATAGATCACAGAGTAACCATCAGGGAACAATCTGAGTGTGAATTCGTGTTTCTTCTAGTCTGGTTTTATTTGTGATTATGCTGGATTGTTCAAACACTGGGGTCATTGTAAGCTATCATTGCTAGACGCACTTCAATGCTGGGTCTGTTCAAAAATAGACGCAGAGTATAGATTGTTGAATGGTCTACAACATTTGTACAACTCGTTTCTCATGGCAGGAGTTGTCATCATGTTTTAAGAGCTTATGTTGCTGTCTTGTTCAGATGCTGTTTCTGCATATTTTCGTATGGATTGTAATCTGTGACAAGCTTGGGTGAGGAAATGTGGTCCTGAGTGGTTTTGATCTAACAAGTTTTCTTGTATACAAATTCATATCATATATATTTTCAAGTCCCTATACTTGATCTGATTCATTAAGCGGCCAAGTCAGTATAACATATAAATTGTTTTATATGAAATGAGCATTATGCTTACAGTGTGTCTAGTAGTATTAACATACTTGTGCAGCCCCTTCATTAAGCAAATAATATGTAAATGGTTATTAGACGAATTTTGTTCATAGTATCAGAATAGTCCAACATTAGATGCATCATGGTGATTATGGAGTCATACTGCTATGAAGAATGAAGATTGATTTCCCCAATGAGATATAATCCCCTTTATGAGAAGGGCCAAAAATCTTGGGATACTTGAAGGCCATGGTCTAGTGCATGATGCATATTAGCATGTTTTTGACATTTAATAAACTTCTTTACATAATCATAGTAGTCTTGATTGGGGTGGGTCAATAGTAGTCAAGGTGAAGGATATGTTTAGCAATAGCTACACCACCAAAGTATCCCTCACAAATCCCATCATGTATTTCCTTGATAGAATGGGAAGCTTTGTGACTATGTAGGCAATGAATAAGAAGGACATTGAAGCCATGTTTGTAAAGGATTCCCCCTAGTATGGTATAATGAGAGGTACTTTAAACAAAGGCTCTTTAGGCATTATTAGAGAGGTTGGGAGGAATGATGCTGAGGTTGAGGTATTCAAAGGTTTGATCATACCAAATGTTTGATGGAGATTTTTCTACACTAAAAATGGTATGGAGGTTAGATTGGATATAAGAAGGTGTGATAAAATAATGAATGGTGAAAAATAAATTAGAATTGGAAGGCATAGATGAGATATGTGAAGCAAGGGAAGACATTATATCTACAAACTTGTTGGTGGATTATAGAATATATTAGATAAGGTAATGATCAAATGATGCCAATAGTACATTTACTAGGTGTTTGTACTATTTCAAGACATCATTATTACATTGGTAGGATCTATTGACCTGGTTGACCATAAGTTAGGAATTGCCAAAGACACTGATAATCTTATCTCCAAAGGCTAGAGCAGTTTGGATGCCTATTACTAGGGCTTCATACTCAGCCATATTATTGGTACACTCAAAATAAAGTTTGAAACAAAGAACAAGAGGTTCATCATTGATGGGAATGAGAATAACTCTAGCACCCCCACCGTGCTAGCACTTCAAGCTATCAAAGAACAAGGTCATTTGGTAGGTGACATCCTCTTGAGAGAGGGTCATGATGGACTCATCCATAAATACAAGAGAAAGTGGTTGGTTATCTTGAAAAGGAGCTTTGTCCAATTGGTTAGCAATGACTTACCTTTTAATTAACTTCTACTAGAGGAACTCAAGATCAAACTTAGCTAGGAACATGAGCCACTTAGCCATAGGCTGGTTTTGGTATAGTTTAGAGTGCATGTACTTGAGTGGGTCAGTATGGGTGATGACATAGGTTTTATGATTGAGGAGGTAATGATGAAGTTTTGAAGCCAAAAATACTAATGTGAGGTGGAAATTATCAGTATGGGTGTATCGAGTCTCATACTCTATAAGTGTTTGAATTATATAATAGACAACTTGCTATTTGTTTTGTTCATAATGGTAAGTGAATATTGACCCTAAGTAATGATCCATGGTAGAGATATAAAGGTATAAGGTTTAGTCCTCTTTAGGAGGGGTAAGAATGGGTGGAGAAAAAAATTACTCTTTGAGAGAATCAAAGGCTTGTTGGCATTCCTTAGTCCACTTAAACTATGAATCTGTCTTGAAAAGATGGTGAAAAGGTTGACATCTATCTGATAACTGAGAGATGAAGAAAAAAATAGATTAGAGATTCCCCTTTAGGTTGTAGATTTTCTTAAGGTGTGTTGTAGGTGGCATGTTGAGGATTTTTTAGGGTCTACTTCAATTCCTTGAAGAGAGATGATAAAGCCAAGAATATTTCCAAATAGGACCCCAAAAACACATTTTTTAGGGTTGAGTCAGAAATGGAAATGGATTAGGCATTCAAAGATGATTTTGAAAAATTCTATATGATCCTTACAATATTTGGATTTCCTAAGGATATCATCTACATAGTCCTCTATGATTTTATGGATGAGATCATGGAAGATGTAGGTCATCACATGCTTGTAGGTTGCTCCAACATTTTTCAAACCAAATGGCATGACCCTATAATAGAAGGTTATTCATGGGGTGATAAAGAAAGTTTAATGCTAATCCTCAGGGGTACCAAGATCTGATTATATCTTGAGAAACCATCCATGAGAGATAACATCTCATGGCCAGTTGTAAGATCAACAAGTTGGTTAATGCTAGGCAAAAGGAAGTCATCCTTTGGACAAGTAAGGTTGAGGTCATGATAGTAAACATAGAGGTTAAGTCCCCCTATGGTATTGGTAATGGGAATGATGTTATAAACCCATTGGGGATAGTCAATGGGTTGGATGAAGTTTATAGATAAGAGGAACTGGAGCTCTTGCTTGACTAGAAGGGTGATACAAGGGTGCATCCTAAGAAGCTTTTACCTAACAAGCTTAACATTAGGATGGATGATGATGTTATGGAGAGTTATGGAGGGGTATATCCTAGCATATCCTAATAAGACCAAGCAAATGTTATGCTTTGATTATGAAGGGTAATCTTGTTATTCCAAAGAATCTAAGGATTGACCAATCTTTACAATGTGAGGGTTATCTTAAGTACCTAAGTTAACATTGATAGTGGATTAATTCAACATGGTTTGGTTTTTAGGAGGAATATATTTGTGTATAGAAGAATCCCCTACACCAATATAGGTGAGAATAGAAGCATCGTCTGGACATTAGATGGTGTAGATGGTAGGAGAATCATTTTTTACCATTTCAAGATGAATCAGAGGAAAGGTTTTAGTTTGGCCACCCTTTTGATAGGTTAGGGGGCCCAAACTAAAAAATATTGACTTAAAAAATGTTAGGAGGAATGATTTTGAAATCCTTAAAATTCAAAATAGATGGGGTTGGTGAAGATGGAATGTCTTCCTCAATGATGGCAATGGGTTTGGGTGAATCAGTGGGTTCTTCTAGTGGTACGAATCCCTAGCCAAATAACTCATGAGGTTTGTAGGTTTTGATCAAAATTAGCTCATGAGGTCCAAATTTATAACAATCAAGGTTGAATCCCTTTAAGTAACACTTATGAAGGTAAAATTTGGCAAATTATAGTTTGTCCAAATAGGATAAATTAGAAGTAAATTGTTAGATAGAAGAAGTGGTAGAGAGAGAGAGAAGGGGATTATTAAATCCTCCATAGATGAAATTGGTTTGGTTTTTATGAAGTCTAAAAGGAATGATGGTCCTAATGTTGAGATTTTAATTAGGATCATGGTCAAGGTTCTCATACTCTTAAAGAGTAAGGAAGGCATCTAAGGCCAAAATATGATACTATCCTAGTGAGAGGGATTGGAACATAGGTTCTAAAGGGTCCTCTATGGGGATCTAAGAAGAAGGGATAGATGAGATAATTAAAGTTTCATCAATGGTAGGGGTAGAGTTGTTATTAGTTGGTGGTGTGGTGGATGAGTGAGGAAGGAAGACATCATTGGGTCGATATGTCATATTGCAAGAGGTGAAAGGACTAGGGTTAACTTGTATAGTGATGATCTAACCCTCATGTTTAAACTTGACACATCGATGTAAGGTGGATGGGACACAACTCATGGTATGGATCCAAGGGCATCCAAGTAATATATTATATTATAACTCACCTTATATGATGTATAAAATCTCTGGAAGCATACAAGGTTCTAAGTAGATGTGAAGGATGACTATCCCCAAGGTTGTGGCCATAATATAATTTAAGGAATGGAGGACCACTGTGGTCTCCAACATAATATTATTTGGCAAATGAAGTTGGTCATAAGCATGAGAGGATATAATATCAATACTAGCTCCTCCATCAATCATCACCTTTTTGATATAGGTTT
The DNA here is from genome assembly GCA_037957365.1 of Torreya grandis. Classification (NCBI taxonomy): domain Eukaryota; kingdom Viridiplantae; phylum Streptophyta; class Pinopsida; order Cupressales; family Taxaceae; genus Torreya; species Torreya grandis. The sequence goes on along the minus strand of JARHVA010003487.1, from coordinate 908,045 downwards.
GATTGATGTATGTAGTTATGAAGAGGGGAGGATCAAGATCTTCAAGATAAACATTAGGTATTTTTAAATCCTTTAATGAGACAAGGGTAGAAAGTTAAAGATCTCTAACAAAGGTTGTAAGAGGTTCAAGGTCATTGGGTTGGACCTCTATAGACTGCAGGGCCTCTATTAGTGCTTAGTAGTGTGGGGAGAGGTGTTGATCAGTTTGTATAGGCTCATCTTCACTAGTGTTTGGTGAAGTTTTTTTAGAACTACTCATTGGATAGATTTAAAAAGGGTTGGAGGGAGAGGCACCTAGAATGGATATTTTGAGTTTTGGTAAAGGTGAATGTGAAGCTATTTGAGTCTGATTGGAAGGTTGAGGGGTAGAGAGCTATGTCCATGGAATGAAAACTTTGGACTTTCCCTTATCCTTTTGTTGGGCCTTAGATTGTGTGATCATATAGATTGTGTGGATGAGGAGAAGTGTTGGGATAGAAGGATACTTTGGTTCCTCCTCACTCTTAAATGAGAGTGTGGGAGTGGGTAAGTGTTGGATAGGTTCATTTGGTGGTTGGGTTGGTAATGGGTTTAATGGAGGTTTATTTGTTAATATATCATTGTCATCCCATAAGTTATGGACAAGTGCTTAGAGAGCTTTATAATTCTCTATGTTGTGTCCAGGTATCCTGTGGTATGAGCATATTAAATTGTCATTGAACCAAGTTGGTTTAGGACTTGATGGGTTAAAGGGTTTTATAGGTGGTAGGCTTAAGGAAGAGGTTTGTAACAACCTTTGTGAAATGGTTGAATATGATTCGAGCAAAGGTGTTGAGGGTGATGGGATCTTGGTTTTTGGGGTGGGAGCCTTCTTAGAAGTAGGCTTCATCATGGGAGTTGTATGTGGTAGAACGGTTCTAGTAGGTGGGTTTGATTAGGAAAAATATTTAGAGGTGGATGATTGAGATGATGAAGGCTTGGAGATAGGTGGGTAGGTAGAGGTAGATATTTTGGATAAAAATGATGTGAAAGTTGATGATTTGGAGGGTGTAGGTAAAGGTAAAATAAAAGGAGGAAGTTTAGCTTGGGTAGTTTTGGGTGGGTTCACCTTATTGATATAAGGATGAGTTTTTAGGATAGAATAAGGATGGGGCCCCAAGATAGAAGGTAAGAGGGAAAGAAGTGGTATGGTTCTAGTTTTAGGTAGGATTTTGGGTGGCTCCACCTTCTTGGTTGGTTTGGTTAAGGTTTTATTTGGTGGACTAGATGGATTTAAATCTAACTTTAAAGATGGGTGGATAAGGCTAGGAGTAGGAAGTATCCCTAGGTTCTTGATAGGTTTGGTTAAAGATTTCTAAGGTGATTTGATAATCTAGGATGGAGATGGTTTGGATAGTTCTTACATGAGTTTAGAGGGAGATGTGTTTGATGAAAGGATTGAAGTGATGATAGGTTTAATGGTGGATGAAAGTGAGGTTGAACGTTCATGCTTGTTTTGATAGGGGAGCCCTAGATAGTGCCAAAAGGTTACTCGATCCATATTGGGGAGAAGAGAATTTGAGGTTTTAGACTAGTATAGAGAAGGGTTTTATTTCTTGGGCATCAGATTCAAAGATTAGGCCTATAGGTTGAGGTAAGGGAATGGTTTCTTCACCCCTATCCTTGATGAAATAGTCTAAGATTTGAGAAGATGTTTCCTCCATGGAAGGAGTAGATAAGGTGATCTCTCCTTTTGGAATGGTTTCCAAAGAGAGAGAGAGGGTGATTCCTTGGTGGGGGAGGAAGGTGTGATGACAATGGTTACATTCTTTCATATTTATATCAAAGAAGAGGTGGTTAAGTATGTTATCTCATCAATTAAAGGAAAGGAGGTGATTGCTTCCTTTATTTGGGTATCCAAAGGAATGGAGGGTGATTCCACCACTTCAATAAGTGGAGCGGAGGAAGAGGTAGTTGAGGTAATGGTTTATTCAATGATAAGTTTATTGATAATTACATTGACTTTATAGATCTCATGAGTATGATATGATTCTAGTTTATTGTCATCATTGCAGGTAGAAGGGGCATGATTTGGAAAAAGTTATTGGAAGATGTTGAGTGACTGATTCAAGGGTGTATTTGAGTTATCCAATGCTATTTATCCTTTATCAATAAAGTTTTAGACAATGGTTTTGAAGGTGTTACACCTACTAATGTCATTTCCAATGACATGATGGAAAGCACATAGATAATTCTCATTGTACCAATTGGGCATATGGTGAGAAGCATTGAATTATTTGGGAGGTCTGATAGGGGAGTTGTATGATGTTGGATTTGAGTAATTTGTCCAAAATTGAAGCATATGACTCCCTTAATAGAGTGTATTATTTTGGGGTAGCTCGATTGTGATTTTAGGTTTGTTGATTGGAGTTAGAGGAGTTGGTTTGGTTGATAACCAAAGGTGGAGTGGTCTTGAGTACAACCATGTTTATAGATGCCTTTGGTTTAGTAGTAGGGTAGTTATATTGGATGGTGGTTTTGGATGGGGAAGGGTCATTGGATTTGAATCTAGAGTTTTTATTTCTTAGTTTCAACCTCCCCTAATCGATGGCTCTGATTTCTAGTTTGAATGCCATGGTGAAAGCTTCGTCAAAGGTTCTAAAGGTTTGAGCTTGTAGAGATAGGGGAAATGTGTTTGGTACAAGCCTAATAGAAAATTGTATTCAAATCAGGTTGGGGTAGAGAGAAAGAGAACAGGTTGATAAGACCTCTCCATCATGTTATGAAATTGGAAATTGATCTATTATCAATTTGACTAATGGAGTAGAGGTCAGTAATGGATACCTTCTTAGATATATTGATCAAAAAGTGGTCTAAAATGGTTTGGGTAAGTTGGGAAAAGAAAAAAATGAAGTGTTTAGTGAGAGAACTATACCAATCTAATGCTAGTGCATATAAAGACATAGGAAAGGTGTAAAGGAGAAGAGCATCATCGAAGGAAATTAAGTATCAGGAATGTAGAAATGATCTTAGGTGTTGTTAGGGGTCCTCTTTGCTTTGGAACTTAAAACATTTAGGTAATTCCCATTGAGGAGGGTAAGGTTGGATAGGGACAGATGGGTGAATAGGTTCATTACATATTTGGTCATAAGATAAGAGGTTATGAGCCTTAGAGATAGATGACTCTAGGTTGGTCATTTTGTCCATCAACATTTTGACCAAATATATTTGGGGTTGGGGAGTTCCATAACTGTATGGTAAGTTTTGCTAAGGTTGGGTGGATGCAATGTATGGATAACTGGTAGAAGGTTGAGAAGATGCTACATGTTGGTATGTGGTCATTTAGGGTCGAAATTGTTGTCCCCTAAAATTATCACTCATTTTTGGGACAACATTTGAACTATTTTGGTCCTAAAGACCAAAATTGTCTCTTTCCTTTTCAAAATTTGTTTTGAGCATTCAAATTCCTCATTTTTCAAGCTTCTTAAAAATCTAAGAATTATGCAGGCTTGAATCTACGAACTCTATAGGTTAAAATCTACAAACTCTACATGATTGAATCTATAACTCTATAGGGTTGAATCTACGGACTCTAGAGGAAGAAAATCTATGGACTCTGCAAGCCAAGTTCTATGGGCTTCACGGGTTGATTTCTATGGACTCTGTAGGAAAGAAGCGATTTCTCAACACTTAGGCAATTTTAAAGTAAGTTCAACCGCTTCAAAGTTTAACTACTTCAAGGTTCAACGGCTTCAAAACACTTATCAAAGAGAAGAAGGCTTGAACCATTGAACCATTGAACCACTTTGGTTCAAAGGTTCAACGGGTTCAAGGTTCAAGGTTCAACGACCAAATGTTTCAACGCATTTAGTTCAAAAAAGATCAAAAGGACTTAGCCAAATAAAAAGAATGAACCGTTTGAACCATTGAATCATTGAACCTTGAACCATTTTGGTTTAATGGGTTCAACGAGTTCACAGGTTCAAAGGTTCAACCAGTGTGATGAAGATCAAAGAGCTTAGAAAGAATGAGGAAGTGACAGACTAATAGTTCAACAGGTTTAAAGGCCTGTACAGGTAGGTTCAATCAAAAGAACAAGTTTCTGACACTAAGTCTTTTAGGGAATGAACCATTGAACCATTAAACCATTGAACTACTTTGGTTCAAAGGTTCAACGAGTTCAAGGTTCAAGGTTTAATGGGTTTAACGAGGCTTGTTTCAAAGAATCTTGGTTCAAGCAGTCAATAGAAACAAGGTAATGAACCATTGAACCATTGAACCAAAGTTGGTTCAATCAGTTGGTTCAAGTGACAAGTTCAAAGGAGTGCCCCAAGTGTCAAAGACACAAGTGCCCTTATAGAGGGAATTTCCATGGCAAAAGTGACTAAGGAAGGAAACAAAAAAACTTGATAGAACATAGCGGATGCTGCCACGTGTCACAATTTGAAATTCACATAAAATTGACTAAGGCAAATTTCCAAGGGACAAACAACCCTTGTGGAGGACACTCAGAAGCTGAAGTGAACTATTGAAAAAACTTGAAAGGCTAATTTGGAGCTCAAACAACCGTTGTGGAGGGTAGAAAGGGGGAAAATGGACCAATTCAAAGGCCAAAAGAGCAAAGGGATTTCCTTCAGAAAAGTTCCCCTGGTAAAATAGACAAAGTGAATTCCTTTGGGAAAATGAACAAGGAAAAGGAAAAGGTGAAATCCTCCAGACAATTTGTCCCAAGGAATTCTCCTGAAAAACAAAGCAAAGCCCAATGAAAAGACAAGGCAAGGAAGATTTCCTTCGAAAAAATTCCCTGAAGGAATTCCTTCGAACATTTTGTCCAAAGGAAATAAAAGATAAATCCCACTAGAAAAAATAAGTCCAAAGGCCATCCGAAGACTACCCAAAGGGTAGATACCCTTACAAGGGGCTCTTCCTAATCTAAAGCAGACTATTTCTCAAGGCCTCGAAGGGCAAGTCCCCTCTGAGAAAGATCAAATGACAAAGCTGAAGGAATTGCCAAGGAAAGTGATGTGCCCTCAGACGTCAAAATTATAAAAATGAAATAGCCATTGATCCTTGCAGGTTTAAGCATGGACCCAAATGCATTCAAAGGCTTTAAGGCCAAGGCCAAAAGGAAGAACTGTTGAGAGGAACGTAAAGATCAGGAATGAATAAAAACATTTGTGCATTAGATATGTTTTTAGAAGTAGACCGCCAGGTGGATATTAAAAGATGCAAACTTTAAATAGCATGACCCATTTCTCTGCATTGAGAAAAGAAAATTGGTAAATGCCCCTAAATTCTAGCATCTCTTCTTAACAAAATTCAATGCAACATGATGTGTTACTATTCCCAAGTCCTTCTTGAAGAGGCTATATAAGGGACTCTCTTGTTATTGTGGATCTCTCTCTCTCTCTGATGATCAGAAACGAAACTCTACCCAAATTGAAAGGCATTATTGAGACTTTGAGCTCAAATTGTTGATCATATTTTGTTATTGGAATAAGAAAGCAAGTGACTTTTTAGACTTTGTGATGTGATATCTTTGTTATTGCGGAAACTATTCTTATGTCTATTTCCTTAATATATTTTCTATTCCTTTAATTCAATAAGCAGAATTAGTGAAAGTAGTCAGGAAGATGTCTTGAAGTCAACTATGGAGAGACTTTGTGCCCCCACAATTGCCTTTAGTGTAATTTGTTTTTGTTTCTATGTAAAGGACCTTGGGACAACTTTGTGCCCTCATTGTCCTTCGTATCTCACTCTTGGGCAAATCAGGTGGAGACTTTGTGCTACATCTCAATTTGCTGGTTACTACGACCTTGGTTACATTTTTACAACTACTACTAGGAGTATTCTTGTGGTTTGCTAAATAGTACTTCTGAAAGAAGAGGAGTTCTTTCTAACATTTCCCTTGAGATTTTTCCTTTGATTTGCATGCATCATCTCTGAAAAAAGAGAGATGGATGGTTTATCCTACCCTTGAGTATTATTTTATGTTTATATATATAGCATATCTATAGGGAACCTCCCCTTGATGAGAGGAGAGACTAGTCCCCTTTTGATGTGGTAAACCTACACATTTGGATGACCAATCTTCCTACTTTGGATGATCAGACCTATTTTGTTTATCAGTAAGTTGATCGACAAAATATTCAACCAACAATTTTTGGTGACTTTGTAGGAGATATAGTTATGTGCATTCTGAAACCTCAAGTTTCAGATGAAATCAGTCTCCACTATTATCCATTATAGACTCCATTCCATTTCTGTGTTTTACCCATTATTATTATAACCTTATGTTTCACCTCCACACTAGCTAGGAAAGAACACATAGTTTAAAGCCTCAAGCTTCAAACTAAATTAAGGTTAATTCTTTTCAATTTTTGTTTCACAATCTGACAGATTCAAGGTATACACAAAGGCAAAGGGCTAAAGGTATTGTTAACCCTATATTCAAGTTGGTACAACAAAGTAATTTTGATTTGTTTCCTTCACCATCTCACCTCCAATGAACCAAGAGCTTTCCTCCTACTAAAGTTAGATCTCCATTGCCAAATTAAGTATCCACTTCTACTGTTGATAAAGCTTTGCCAATAATTACCCCTCTAAGATTTGTTATTCCTCCTTTTGATAGTCATATAATGGCAGTTCAAGGCCCCTGGGGTAATTCTTTTTGTCCTCTCAATCTTACTCCACCTTTATAGAGCTTCCACGTAGTTCAAGGAAGAATTTCCCCAAATTCTATGGTGATGGAAAAGTTTATCCTGATGAACACATTGCAGCCTTCAGCATAGCTTGTGGCATAATTGGAATAGAATTTGAAGATGTAGTAGTCAGGCTATTTATAGAAACATTAAAAGGTGTTACTGTAGATTGGTTTTATCATCTACAGGCTTGGTCAGTAATTGATTGGAATACCCTCAAAGCTAGGTTTGAAGCCAGATTCAAACCTGCAGAAGATGCACATGCACTTCTAGCTCATCTTACACAGATGAAGAAAGAACCTCATGAACCAATGAGGGACTTCATAGCCACATTTGACAAACTAAAGAATAGAATTCTTGTAATTACTCAACCCATAGCTAAGAATCTCAAATGCTTCTTCATTAATTCTTAGTTACCTAAAGTAAGTTTTCTTTTGAGACATGCTGGTCAAATAGACCTTGCTGTAGCTCAAGATTTGGCCACTGAGGTATAAGATGATCTCATCTTAGCAGGGAAGATAAGAAGAGATCTAAATAGAAAGAGACCCTCATCATCTTATGAATATTCATCTACAGGCACCACTGATCCAATGGTGCAAAAGCTGGCAAATGAACTGCTAGCCTTGAAAAGACAAGTGGCACAAGGTATGTCTTCTACTCCTTCATACAGATATATACCAAGAAAGACATTTCCAAATCAGTCATATCAGGGCAATACTGACAAGAGTCAATGATAACCAAATCATCTTCCTCCCCCATAGAGAAATCTTACCCTTAAAGCTCCTCCACCCAACTCAGCAGTTGGATATCTGGAAATAGAACATAATTTCTCTTTCCAACCTGAGTGTAATCAAGAAAATGATGTTGATCTCTTCACAAAGGATCTAGAAGAATCAACTGGTGACTCCCACATTGGTTTCTTGAACTACCAGGATGAACCCAGAAGCAAAGGAGAAATTTTGATGGATCATATGCAGTGTTTACCAGGTCCAAGAATCAATCAATCCAATAAGCTGATAAAGGGAAGATAGAAGAACAACCTCAACCAGCAATTACAATTGCTAAGCATGGAACCACTCTACCTTTCCAATCAAAGGACCCAGTGATCACCCAAAAGGTAAGTACATCAATTTCACCTTCACCTTCTACTTCAATTTTGAAAACTAGCCCTCCTCCCATCCCTCCTAAAACCTAAAAGGTTGAATTGCCTTCATCTATTCCTAGTCCAATTCAGCCATTTGACATAATTGATCATGTCAAGAAGACCAAAATTCAAATGTCTGAATTCAAATTCTTGCAGTCAAATCTTGATCAATTGGATAAGTTGGTCTAATATTTCAAGAACCAAACCATCCTTACAGAATAAGAAATTAAGAAAGTAACTCCTGATTCCCCAAAGAACATGCCCATTCCAAATAATATTGTCATTACTCCTCCAGCTGCCCTTGGGAAAATAGAACCTTTCTATGTTTCCCTATTAATAAATGGTCACAAGCTAAGTAATTGAATTATAGACTCAGGTGCATCTGACAATGTCATGCCTGCTAAAGTAGCTAAATCTCTAGGTCTCACACTAACCAAAACCTTTGGGAGATGTTTCTCCATGGAGAACAAGCAAGTACCACTACTGGGGCAAATCAAAGATGCCTAATTTACATTTGTAGACTTTCCAGACAAGAGAATCAAGATGACTATCTTAGTGGCTGACGTCCCAGCATCCTATGGAATTTTGCTTGGATAAATTTTTTGTAAGGACGTGAGAGGAGAACTAAGCATGGACCTGTCTAAGGCAAGGATCCCTATCAAAGGCATAATGAAGAGATTTCTCCCTAAAAAGGAGGCAAAATATGTGGTCACCTAAAGGTCAACCCCTACAACACAAATTTTATTTGAGCCTTTAGGCAGGGGTAATTATTTCTTGACCATAGAGGATGTTCATGTTTCTACAGATGAAAGTCCTATAGCTGACAATCCAAGAATTGATCCCAACAAGACTTTAGGAGAATTGGTAGGGTGTAGTACAAATAAAGAAGGACCTTCCATCTCTAATGAAAATAAATTTGATAGGAGATCTGCTTCTAATGATGCTTGGATCCTAGAATCTGATGGAAACAATCCTTCTACCAATGATGGAGTCGAGACTGTGTTGATATCTCCTCAAGGAGATATTTTCCCCTCGTGAAAGTTGTAGTTTAGCAAAGCCAACAACATAGTTGAATTTGAATCTCTGTTGCTCAGATTAAAGGCTGCTCAGAATGAAGAAATCAAACTCCTTCACACCAAAGGAGATGTTGAGTTGATAGTTTGTCAAGAGTTTGATGTTGAAAATCCAATCATGTGTTGGACTGAGCTAGAAGAGCAACCAATTATGGTAATAGACCATGCTACTGTAGATCAAAATCAAGATGAGGAACCCTTTGTGAAGAAATCAAGGAGTTATGGTTTTAAAATTGAAGATCACATCTTGCCATGGGGTAAAAAGAAGAAAGAGCCAAGAGAAAGATGCAAAAAATTAATTTCCTGGTGGGGAGTTCCATTCGCCCATCATCATTTCTGGGGACAAAATGCCTTCTTGCTGGTTTACTACCTCTCAAGAAATAACATCTAAAATACTTCATTTCTTGAAGTATCAGATAAGTTCACCTGTACATATGTATATTTGTATAGTTTTTGTTTTCTCTTTTGTATTGTTTGTTTTCATTTTTGGAACCTTTCATTTTTGGGTAACATGACTCTGCAACCCAATGGTACACATGAAGACACTGGAGATTCTGGATTCTACTCCCTTCAATTCTTTTTTACAATTGATAGAAGTTCCCCAACTAGAGCCAGTTGTTGTCCCCTAAAAATATCACTCATTTTTGGGACAACATTTGAACTATTTTGGTCTTACAGACCAAAATTGTCTCTTCCCTTTTTGAATTTTTTTCTGAGCATTCAGATTCCTCATTTTTCAAGCTTCTTAAAAATCTATAGACTCTACAAGCTTGAATCTATAGACTCTATAGGCTTGAATCTATGGACTCTACAGGCTTGAATCTATGGACTTTATAGGCTTGAATCTATGGACTCTGTAGGGATGAATCTATGGACTCTGCAAGAAGAAAATCTATGGACTCTACAGGCCAAGTTTTATGGGCTTCACAAGTTGATTTCTATGGACTCTGTAGGAAAGAAGTGAGATCTCAACACTTAGCCGATTTCAAAGTAAGTTCAACCACTTCAATGTTCAATAGCTTCAAAAAACTTATCAAAGAGAAGAAGGCTTGAACCATTGAACCACTTTGGTTCAAAGGTTCAACGGGTTCAAGGTTCAAGGTTCAATGACCAAATGGTTCAATGCATTTGGTTCAGAAAAGATCAAAAGGACTTAGCCAAATAAAAATAATAAACTAATTAAACCATTGAACCATTGAACCTTGAACCATTTTGGTTTAATGGGTTCAACGAGTTCACAGGTTCAAAGGTTCAACCAGTGTGATGAAGATCAAAGAGCTTAAAAAGAACAAGGAAGTGACGAACTAATAGTTCAGCAGGTTTAAAGGCCTCTACAGGCAGGTTCAATCAAAAGAACAAGTTTCTGACACTTAGTCATTTTTAGGGAATGAACCATTGAATCGTTGAACCAGTAAACCACTTTGGTTCAAAGGTTCAATGGGTTCAAGGTTCAAGGTTCAATAGGTTCAATCAGGCTTATTTCAAAGAATCTTGGTTCAAGTGGTCAATAGAAACAAGGAAATGAACAATTGAACCGTTGAACCAAAGTTTGTTCAATCGGCTAGTTCAAGTGACAAGTTCAAAGGAGTGTCCCAAGTATCAAAGACACAAGTACCCTTGTGGAGGGAATTTCCATGGCAAAAGTGACTAAGGAAGGAAACAAAAAAACCTGATAGAAGACAACAGATGCTGCCATGTGTCACAATTTGAAATTCACATAAAATTGACTAAGGCAAATTTCCAAGGGACAAACAACCCTTGCGGAGGACACTCAGAAGCCAAAGTGAACCATTGCAAAAACTTGAAAGGCTAATTTGGAGCTAAAATAGCCCTTGTATAGGGAAAAAAGGGGGTAAATGGACCAATTCAAATGCCAAAAGAGCAACGAGATTTCCTTCAAAAAAGTTCCCCCAAAAAAATAGACAAAGTGAATTCCTTCATGAAAATGAATAAGGCAAAAGACATGGAAAAATCCTCCAGATAATTTGTCTGAAGGAATTCACCCAAAAAACAAAGCAAAGCCCAGCAAAAAGACAAGGCAAGGAAGATTTCCTTCAGACAAATTGCTCGAAGGAATTCCTTCAGACATTTTGTCTGAAGGAAATAAAGGATAAAGCCCGCCAGAAGAAAGAAGTCTGAAGGCCATCCAAAGACTGCCCGAAGGGCAGATACCTTTGCAGGGGGCTCTTCCTGATCCAAAGTGGACTGTTTCTCAAGGCCTCAAAGGGCAAATCCCCTTTGGGAAAGATCAAACTACAAAGCAAAAGGAATTGCCAAGGAAAGTGACATGCCCACAGATGTCAAAGTCACATTAATGAAATAGCCATTGATCCTTGTAGATTTAAGCACAGACCTGAATGCATTCAAAGGCTTTAAAGTGAAGGCCAAAAGGAAGAACTACTGAGAGGAATGTAAAGAGCAGAAATGACTAAAAACATTTGTGCATCAGATATGTTTCTAGAAGTAGACCGCCAGGTGGATATTGAAAGATGCAAACTTTCAATGGCGTGACCTATTTCTCTACATTGAGAAAAGCAAATGGGTAAATACCCCTAAATTCTAACATCTCTTCTTAACAAAATTCAATGCAACATGATGTGTTACTATTCCCGAGTCCTTCTTGAAGAGGTTATATAAGGGACTCTCTTGTTATTATGGATCTCTCTCTCTGATGATTAGAAATGAAACTCTACCCAAATTGAAAGGCATTATTGAGACTTTAAGCTCAGATTGTTGATCATATTTTGTTATTGGAATAATAAAGAAAGTGACTTTTTAGACTTTGTGCTGTGATATCTTTGTTGTTGGGGAAACTGTTCTTATGTCTTTTTCCTTAATATATTTTTTGTTCCTTTAGTTCAATAAGCAAAATTAGTGAAAGTAGTCAGGAAGATGTCCTGAAGCCAACTGTGGAGAGACTTTTTACCCTCATTGTCCTTCGTATCTCACTCTTCAGCAATTCAGGTGGAAACTCTGTGCTACATCTCAATTTGCTGGTTACTATGACCTTGATTACATTTTTACAATTACTACCAGGAGTATTCTTGTGGTTTGTTGAATAGTACTTCTGAAAGAAGAGGAGTGATTTTTGACATTTCCCTTGAGATTTTTCCTTTGATTTGTATGCATCATCTCTAAAAAAAGAGAGATGGATGGTTTATCCTACCCTTGAGTATTATTTTATGTTTATATATATAGCATATCTAGAGGGAACCTCTCCTTGATGAGAGGAGAGATTAGTCCCCTTTTGATGTGGTAAACCTACACATTTGGATGACCAATCTACCTACTTTAGATGATCAGACCTATTTTGTTTATTAGTACGTTGATCGACAAAATATTCAACCAACAATTTTTGATGACTCTACTGGGGATATAGTTATGTGCAATATGAAACCTCAAGTTTCAGATGGAATCAGTCTCTACCATTATCCATTATAGACTCCATTCCATTTCTGTGTTTTACCCATTATTATTATAACCTTACCATTCACCTCCACACTAATCGGGAAAGAATGCACAATTTAAAGCCTCAAGCTTCAAACTAAAGCAAGGTCAATTATTTTCAATTTTTTTTCATAATCTGGCAGATTCAAGGTATACACGAAGCCAAAGGGCTAAAGGTATTGTTGACCCTATATTTGAGTTGGTACAGTAAAGTAATTTTGATATGTTTCCTTCACCATTTCACCTCTAATGAACCAAGAGCTTTCCTCCTACTAAAGTTAGATCTCCATTGCCAAATGAAGTATCCATTTCTATTGTTGATAAAGATTTACCAATATTTACCTCTCTCAAATTTGTTATTTCTCCTTTTCATAGTCATATAATGGTAGTTCAAGGCCCCTGGGGTAATTATTTTGGTCCTCTCAATCTTACTCCACCTTTACATGAGCTTCCACGCAGTTTAAGGAAGGATTTCCCCAAATTCTATGGTTATGGGAAAGTTCATCCTGATGAACACATTGTAGCCTTTAGCATAGCCTGTGGTGTAATTATAGTAGAATTTGAAGATGTAGCAGTTAGGCTATTTATAGAAACATTACAAGGTGCTACTGTAGATTGGTTTTATCATCTATAGGCTTTGTTAGTAATTAATTGGAATACCCTCAAAGCTAAGTTTAAAGCTAGATTTAAACTTGCAGAAGATACACATGCACTTTTGGCTCAACTTACATAGATGAAGAAAGAACCTCATGAACCAATGAGGGACTTCATAGCCAAGTTTGATAAATTTAGGAACAAAATTCCTGTAATTGCTCGACCCACAGTTGATAATCTCAAATGCTTCTTCATTAATTCTCAGTTACTTGAAGTAAGTTTTCTTTTGAGACATGCTGGTCAAATAGACCTTGTTGTAGCTCAAGATTTGGCCACTGAGGTAGAAGATGATCTCATATTAGCAGGAAAGATAAGAAGAGATCCAAATAGAAATAAACCCTCATCATCTTTTGAATATTCATTTACAGGCACCACTCATCTAATGGTGCAAAAGCTAGCAAATGAACTGCTAGCCTTGAAAAGACAAGTGGCACAAGGTATGTTTTCTACTCCTTCATATAGAGATATACCAAGAAGGACATTTCCAAATCAGTCATATCAGGGCAATACTGATAAGATTCAAGGATAGCCAAATCATCTTCCTCTCCCACAGAGAAATCTTGCCCTTGAAGCTCCTCTAACCAACTCAATGGTTGGATATTTGGAAACAAAACATAATTTCTCTTTCCAACCTTAGTGTAATCAAGAAAATGATGCTGATCTCTTCACAGAGGATCTAGAAGAATCAACTGGCGATTCCCACATTAGTTTCCTAAACTACCAAGATGAACCTAGAAGAAAAGGAGAAGCTTTTGATGGATCATATGCAGTGTTTACTAGGTCAAAGAATCAATCAGTCCAACAAGTTGATAAAGGGAAGATAGAGGAGCAACCTCAACCAATAATTACAATTGCTAAGCATGGAACCACTCTGCCTTTCTAGTCAAAGGACCCGGTGATCACCCAAAAGGTAAGTACATCAATTTCACCTTCACATTCTACTTTAATTTCACAAACCAACCCTCCTCCCATCCCTACTAAAACCCAAAATGTTGAATTACCTTCCTCTGTTCCTAGTCCAACTCAGTCATTTGACATAATTGATCATGTCAAGAAGACCAAAATTCAAATGTCTGAATTCAAATTCTTGTTGTTCAATCTCGATCAATTGGATAAGTTGGTCCAATATGTCAAGAACCAAACCATCCCTATAGGACACAAAATTAAGAAAGTAACTCTTGATTCCCCAAAGAACATGCCCATTCCAAATAATCTTGTCATTACTCCTCCAATTGCCCTTGGGAAAATAGGACCTTTCTATGTTTCCCTATTAATAAATGGTCACAAGCTAAGTAATTGCATTATAGACTCAGGTGCATCTGACAATGTCATGCCTACTAAAGTAGCTAAATATCTAGGTCTCACACTGACCAAAACCTTTGGGAGATGTTTCTCAATGGAGAACAAGCAAGTATCACTACTGGGGCAAATCAAAGATGCCCAATTTGCATTTGTAGCCTTTCCAGACAAGAGAATCAAGATGACTATCTTGGTGGCTGATGTCTTAGGATCATATGGCATTTTGCTTGGATGAAATTTCTGTAAGGATGTGGGAGGATAACTAAGCATGAACCTATCTGAGGCAAGGATCCCTGTCAAAGGCGTAATGAAGAGATTGCTCCTTGAAAAGGAGGCAAAATACATGGTCACCCAAACGTTGACCCCTGCAACACAAATTCTATTTGAGTCTTCAGGTAGGGGTAGTTATTTCTTGACCATATAGGATGTTCATGTTTCTACAGATGAAAGTCCTATAGCTGACAATCCAAGAATTGATCTGAACAAGACTTCAGGAGAATTGGTAGGGTGTAGTACAAATAATGAAGGACCTTCCATCTATAATGAAGAGAAATTTGATAGGAGATCTGCTTCTAATGATGCTTGGATCTTGGAATCTGATGGCAACAATCCTTCTACCAACGATGGAGTTGAGACTATGTTGATATCTCCTCAAGGAGATATTTTCCCCTCATGTAAGTTGCAGTTTAGCAACACCAACAACACAATTAAATGTGAATCTCTGTTACTTAGATTGAAGACTTCTCAGAATGAAGAAATCAAACTCCTTCACACCAAAGAAGATGCTAAGCTGATAGTTTGTCAAGAGTTTGATGTTGACAATCCAATCATGTGCTGGATTGAACCAGAAGAGTAACCAATTATGGTAATGGACCACGCTGCTGTAGATCAAAATCAAGATGAGGAACCCTTCGCCAAGAAAGCAAGGAGTTATGGTTTTCAAATTGATGATCACATCTTGCCATGGGGCAAAAAGAAGAAAGAGATAAGAGGAAGACCCAAAAATTAGTTTCCTAGTGGAGAGTTCCATTCGGCCGTCATCATTTCTGGGGACAAAATGCCTTCTTGTTGGTTTATCAGGATAGAGTGCTATTTTCACTACCTCTCAAGAAGTAGCATCTGAAATACTTCAATTATTGAAGTATCAGATAAGTTCACCTGTACATATGTATATTTGTATAGTTTTTGTTTTCTCCTTTGTATTGTTCATTTTCATTTTTGGGTAACATGACTCTAGAACCTAATGGTACACATGAAGACACTGGAGATTCTAGATTCTAATCCCTTCAATTCTTTTTTATAATTGATAGAAGTTTGCCAACTGAAGCCAGCTATTGTCCCCTAAAAATATCACTCATTTTTGGGACAACATTTGAACTATTTTGGTCCTACAGACCAAAATTGTCTCTTCCCTTTTCAAAATTTGTTCTGAGCATTCAAATTCCTCATTTTTCAAGCTTCTCAAAAATCTAAAGACTCTACAGGCTTGAATCTATAGACTCTGTAGGATTGAATCTACGGACTCTGCAGGCTTAAATCTATAGACTTTGTTGGGTTAAATCTATGGACTTTGCAGGAAGAAAATCTATGGACTCTGCAGGCCAAGTTCTACAGGCTTCACAAGTTGATTTCTATGGACTCTGCAGGAAAGAAGCGAGCTCTCAACACTTAGGCAATTTCAAAGTAAGTTCAACTACTTCAAAGTTCAACTGCTTTAAGGTTCAATGGCTTCAAAACACTTATCAAAGAGAAGAAGGCTTGAACCATTGAACCACTTTGGTTCAAAGGTTCAATGGGTTCAAGGTTCAAGGTTCAATGACCAAATGGTTCAATGCATTTGGTTCAAAAAAGATCAAAAGGACTTAGCCAAATAAAAAGAATGAATCGATTGAACCATTGAACCTTGAACCATTTTGGTTTAATGGGTTCAACGAGTTCACAGGTTTAAAGGTTCAACCAGTGTGATGAAGATCAAAGAGCTTAAAAAGAATAAGGAAGTGACAGACTAATAGTTGAGCAGGTTCAAAGGCCTCTACAGGCATGTTCAATCAAAAGAACAAGTTTTTGACACTTAGTCATTTTTAGGGAATGAACCATTGAACCGTTGAACCACTTTGGTTCAAAGGTTCAATGGGTTCAAGGTTCAAAAAGTTCAATGAGGCTTGTTTCAAATAATCTTGGTTCAAGTAGTCAATAAAAACAAGGTAATGAACCATTAAACCATTGAACCAAAGTTGTTTCAATCAATTGGTTCAAGTGACAAGTTTAAAGGAGTGCCCCAAGCGTCAAAGACACAAGTGCCCTTGCGAAGGGAATTTCTGTGGCAAAAGTGACTAAGGAAGGAAATAAAAAAACCTGACAGAACACAGTAGATGCTGCCACATGTCACAATTTGAAATTCACATAAAATTGACTAAGAAAAATTTCCAAGGGACAAACAACCATTGTGGAGGACACTTAGAAGCTGAAGTGAACCATTGTAAAAACTTGAAAGGCTAATTTGGAGCTCAAAAAACCCTTGTAGAGGGCAGAAAGGGGGAAAATGGACCAATTCAAAGGCCAAAAGAGTAAAAGGATTTCCTTCAAGAAAGTTCCCCTGGCAAAATAGACAAAGTGAATTCCTTCAAGAAAATGAACAAGGCAAAAGACAAGGCAAAATCCTCTGAATAATTTGTCCAAAGGAATTTGCCTGAAAAACAAAGCAAAGCCCGATGAAAAGATAAGGCAAGGAAGATTTCCTTCGAACAAATTGCCCGAAGGAATTCCTTCAAACATTTTGCCTGAAGGAAATAAAGGATAAAGCCCACCAAAAGAAAGAAGTTTGAAGGCCATCCAAAGACTGATCGAAGGGTAGATACCCTTGTGAGGGGCTCTTCTTGATCCAAAGCAAACCATTTTTCAAGGCCCCGAAGGGTAGGTCCCCTCTGGGAAAGATCAAATGACAAAGCTGAAGGAATTACCGAGGAAAGTGATGTGCCCACAGACATCAAAGTCACAATAATGAAATAGCCATTGATCCTTGCTGGTTTAAGCACAGACCCTAAATGCATTCAAAGGATTTAAGGCCAAGGCCAAAAGGAAGAACTGTTGAGAGGAATGTAAAGAGCAAGAATGACCAAAAACATTTGCACATCAGATATGTTTCTAGAAGTAGATCAATAGGTGGATATTGAAAGATGCAAAATTCAATAGCATGACCCATTTCTCTGCATTGAGAAAAGAAAATGGGTAAATGCCCCTAAATTCCAACATCTCTTCTTAACAAAATTCAATGCAACATGATGTGTTATTATTCCCAAGTCCTTCTTGAAGAGGCTATATAAGGGACTCTCTTGTTATTGTGGATCTCTCTCTAATGATTAGAAATGAAACTCTACCCAAATTGAAAGGCATTACTGAGACTTTGAGCTCAGATTGTTGATCATATTTTGTTATTGGAACAAGAAAGCAAGTGACTTTTCAGACTTTGTGCTATGATATCTTTGTTGTTGGGGAAATTTTTCTTATGTCTTTTTCCTTAATATATTTTTTATTCCTTTAATTCAATAAGCAAAATTAGTGAAAGTAGTCAGGTAGATGTCCTAAATCCAACTGTGGGGAGACTTTGTGCCCCCACAATTTCCTTTTGTGTGTTTTCTTTTTGTTTCTATGTAAAGGACCTTGGTATGAATTTTTTCCCTCATTGTCCTTCGTATCTCACTCTTGGGAAATTCAGGTGGAGACTTTGTGCTACATCTCAATTTGATGGTTACTACGACCTTAGTTACATTTTTGCAATTACTACCAGGAGTATTCTTGTGGTTTGCTGAATATTACTTCTAAAAGAAGAGTGCTTTCTGACATTTCCCTTGAAATTTTTCCTTTGATTTGCGTGCATCACCTCTGAAAAAAGAGAGATGGATGGTTTATCCTACCCTTGAGTATTATTTTATGTTTATATATATATATATATATATATATATATATATATATATATATATATATATATATATATATATATATAGGGAACCTCCCCTTTATGAGAGGAGAGATTAGTCCCCTTTTGATGTGGTAAACCTACACATTTGGATGACCAATCTTCTTACTTTGGATGATCAGACCTATTTTCTTTATCAGTATGCTGATTAAAAAAATATTCAACCAACAAAGATGATGCCACATAAGGGTTAATGGGCACAAGAGGTTAGGCAGAAGATGGAACTATGTGTCCTTGTAGTTTAGGAATATAGTGTGGGTAGGGTATCATAGGTATTTGTTAAGGAGTTGACATTGGTGGGTTTAGAGGTATGATTGGATTAGTAGATTAGGGAATTGATATGGATTGGGTTATAGGTATGGATGGGTTAATTAGTTGGGGATGATTAGTAACTCTAGTACTGATAGGTGGAAGGGTTGAAGGTATAAAAATCACCACATTTTAAAGTGGGGTGGAGATTGGTGGGTTGGTAGTGGTAAGGGGAATAGTGTCAATATGGGTGGAGTATGGGTAACAAATGATGAGGTTGTCTTTATGTTGGAGGTGTTGTTGTTTGGTGTAGGGGGTGTTTGGTTATTGGTTGGGTTATTTGATTGAGTTTAGGTAGATTGTAGTGGATGGGTTATTGGTGGAGGAAGATGTTTGAGTGATCATAGGTTGGGTAGAGGTAGTGGTAACAAAGGTGTCTCCCATAAGATGGGGAGGTATCTCATAAGGTATATTTGTAGGAGGAGCCAAAGTAGGGGTGTGGTAAGATAGGGTATTAAGGTAATGTTGGAGGGCCATAGGGTTGTTATCAAGGAAGGTGGCAAAGTTTGTATCACCTTGGGAAACTATCTGAGCAATGGTAGGAGGGGTGGAAGGATGGGAAAAACCAAACATCTAAGGTATACTCTATAGAGGAAGAAGAAGAGGAAGGTGGCTCCTGGTTGGTTTGATTTCTTAGCTATTATCTAGTAAAAACCATATGAGAAATAGAAAGGAATAAAGGAAAGCTCACAACTCAAAGATAAAGCAAATACAAGAAAAAGATCTCAAGGCAATCAAAAACATATACTAGATTACATTTAAAGTCTTAGGGTACCTTTTATCTTTCTTTTGGCTTATGCTTTAGTTGGAAAGTGTGAAGAAGAACTTGGTTTGTAGACTGGGTACTATAAAAAAAACTATGATCAGTATCAGGTGTTTGAGGCTCTCAAAAAGATTTGTATTAGAAATCAATATGTGGCTTGGTATTGGGGCCTACCCCCTCATGTCACACACTGCAATGATAAGGGTGTTTGGTGCTTATCTAGTCTATACCAATTTCTAGAGTTTAGACTCAACTAGAGAGATAAGTTTTGGTTTTTTTTGGTAATAACCTCCAAGTAAGATAGCCAAAGGGTGAAGGTGATCTATTAGGAGATGAAACCCTAGTTAGGCCTTATGTGAATTATTATGATGTTTTGATTGATTTAAGTGGTTTGATATAGTGTGTGATAAATAAGTGAAGCTACGATTAATTCCTTTGCTTTTAATTTAACTAAATGAGATAAACATGCAAGCAATCAATGTATGCAAGGTTTATTTTATACCCAAAATAAATTTTGATTTATTTATATGAGCATAGAATAAAGAAGAAAAGGGCACCTATATGCTACTAGGTCCCACCAGGTGTGCCATAATGTTTTTCTCAATTTAAATTTATTTTTTAGTTATAAAAGAAGTAAGAAACTAAATGAAGGTATAGTAGAAGAACCTATTTGTTTATGCATGTGTGATCAGATGATTATGAAGAGATCCTATTTGTCTTGGGAAGAATGACCTATAGATAAGAAACAACTGATGCAAAGGGGTTTTTAGATGGATATCAAGGTGGATTGCCAAGCACAAGTTAGATGCAAGAAGCATGATCTTACTAGGAGGATCTCAATCCACTCTCTTGAAATAGTTAAGTTGGAAGAAATAAAGATAAAGTACTTGCATCAAATGACAAAAAATATTGAAAAGAAATGCAAGAAGAAATAAATGCTTGATAAAGGAAATAAACTAATTATATCAATAAGTGGGTCAATACTAATTCTAAATAGGTCAAGTTGGGTTTAGAAAATAGATGAGGTCCCTATGAATAGGAAGAGGAAAAGAAAGTGGAATTTGGTTTGGGGTAAGGTGACCATCAATGGTTACTATGGGTGCTGAGGGTGTTTCAAAAAAGAGTCTAGTTTAGGTTGTAAAAAGGAGTCAGTGGGTTAGACAAAGATATCAAAAACCAAATAAAGAACTTGAAAAATAGAAATATATTTAACTGGTTGATTGATAGTTGGTAGTTAATTTTGGATTAATTTTGGTAGAATAATGGTAATTTTCATAAAGAATAATTTTGGCAAAGGTTTGGGTCTCTATCATGGTTGTTGACTTGTTAAAGACTTGCAAAGAAGTTCCTGATGTGAGAAGCTCCTGATGACTATTGGTTGATAGCTTGATTTCCTGATTACTAAATAAATTATGGATGGATACTTTTTTCACCTCATACTCCTCTATTTTATAAGCAAAAGAGATAGAGGTGTAGGTTCTAAAATGGGTGAAACTTGTTACATAATTTAATTCTTGATGCATTAGCTCACTACATGAATTAAATTATGATGTGTTTGTGTTCACACACAAACCAAGTTTGAGTGTTCAGGTGTTATGGACCTCACCATCGGTAGTCACTATGACCATCAACAGTCGAGTGTTAAAGATTAGGTTGGGTGAAAAGGGTTGGTTAGTTTAGCTAGTTAGATAACTTGAATTAGGGTCATGGTCAAAGGTTGGTTAATGGTCTGATCTAGGGGTGTTTTGACACTCAAAAGTACAGTGTGCATATTTTTAGTGTATATAGGATGTCATGTGGTCCATCAAAGGGGTGCCATTAATATATAATAGGAGGTATGCAAATGAATATTAGTGCCTATGTTAACTAATCAAGGTGATAGAGGGCTTATTGAGCAATGATAGATTTTCTTGAGTGAGAGGTAGTTTTGAATGTGATCATGAGTGTCAAAGAGTAGACCATGAGGGATTATTATGATTAAGATAACCTTCATGAGGAGAGGATAAGAATATAAGTCTATGAGGTTATCATAGATGAGAAGAGGTGTATTAGAGGCTTGAATATGTTCATAAGGCCTTGATGAGATAGCTGATGTGTAGATAGAGTAGATAGAATATAGAGTATGACATTGATGTCATAGATAAAAAAATAAAGAGAGAAAGCATAAGAAGAACATCATCAGGTGTTGATAATAATCAAGGAAAAGGTGGAAAAACCATTGGTGGCTAAGTGAGTGCTTGATCAACAAATGGGTTGGTGCCTCCTAGTAAGTTGGTCCTTTCTAAATCCAAGTGGGTGATTGGTGAATTAAGGGTTGGTGCTCCTTTATAGGTTGGTGCTCAGCTAAATATTGATTCATTTCTTTATAAGACTATTTTTTCAAGATTTGTTTCAGTGGGTTTAATCCCCAATGAGAGTTTACCACTTCTATAATGGGTTATGGTTGTTTATGTATTATTTTGGTTGATTAATGCTTTCTTCATACTTATGTACATTGGGTTGATATTTATTCATGAATGGTAATTAATGAATGATGAAGTGAAAGTAAAAGATTATTAAGGACACTAATTCACCCCCCCCCACCTCAGTGATTTTAATTTCAATAATTGGTATCAGATCATGGTCCTTTGAGAGAGGCCTAACGGCCTAAAGGCAATATTAATAAGCACAAAAATGAATTATGATAATGAATGTGTTGATCAAGTTGATAATGGATCTCTACTCTTGGCCATGAAAGCAAGTTGCTCCAAGGAAGAAGACAACATGTATGATGAAGTATACTATGATAGTGAAGAAGAAGAAAATGAAATAGACCCTGAAACTAAGCTCACAAGCACACTTGATGATTTAAAACATCAAAATAAGATTGTCAAGGATATTAAGAATCAGCTAGAGGATGTCAATGCAAGGTTTAAATCAAAGTAAGCTGAGTATGACTAGTTGAAAATAGACCTAGATTCTTTTAAGGTTGAACATGAGCAGTTTTTAAACAAAATGAGTAAGATGAAGATCTATGAAAAGTTTGAAAAGAGCACTAAGGCTCTAGATGACATGTTAAATGGTTAGAATTCTACCAATGATAAGGCAGGTCTTGGTCTCAAAGTAGATCAAGAGGGGAACAAGGAGAATGCTAATATGAACAAGAAGGTCAACCTCAAAATGAAGATAAATTCTATTAGACAACCTAATTCCATGAGGTATTTTAATGATTTTAATGGTCAATGTTTTTCTTATTATTAGTATGGACATAAAGCAAGGGAATATATAAGGATGCCACCCAAGAATGAGTTTTCATGGGACTATGGCAAAGAAATAAATTGGCAAAGAAATAAATTGGCAAAGAAGAGATCACAAACCACATCAATCAATAGGTATGTCTAACAAGAGTAAGGTTATTTAATATGAGTGTCAATATGTTGGTAATATTGCGGGATTTTGTAAGATAATATTGAATAAGTATTCAAATATTAAAAAAATGTTGGTATGGAGACCAAATAAGGTGATAACTAGCAATGATCAACCTATGGATCAAGGTGAGTTAATTGCCAGGGTAGAATGCCAAGAGTGTTTGGTATCATCTCAGAATGAGAAGAAGAAGGATGAAAATGTGATTCATGATTAACTCATAAACCAATGTGGTTTGATTTCTACTATAGAGCATAAGTAAAATTTTAAATAATGTCAAGAGTATTCTTTGTCAGCTCAGAATAATGATGAATAATCTAAGTCAAAGGTCAAGCCTAAGTTGACAGTCAATCCTAGAAGGACATTGAAGAATATTTAGTCTTGTGAGAATATGGAGATATAGGAATCTCCTAAATTTATGTTATTCTAATGACCTATGGGAGGGGTGAATCCATTAGGCTTCATAGAGACACTCATTAGTAACTGAAATCATGGTGGATGCTTGTTGAGCTTTGACAGGTGTTGTATGGTATGAAGACATGTTGAAGATTGTTGATTCTGACCTAGAAGTGTGATATTTTGGCCTTTTGAGAGGTAAGTATTTATACCAAGGTGTTATATCTATGTTGAATATGGTCTTTATGTATTATTAATTCATATGGTGAGCAAGTTGGGAAGACAAAGAGGGAGCATGGTTGTGTAGTTCTGTATGATCTTTCTTTGTTGATTTACTACATTGATTGATACATGTTTGGTATAAAGGAGAGATTGGTAGCTCTGAGTTCTTTATCAAGAGAGTATACTCCTTTTTTATCTAGATAGAGGTAAGTATGGAGTTAGGGTGATCATGATCTTGAAAATGTTTCATGATTCCATTTGTTAAGAGTGTAGAGAGAGAGAGAGAGAGAGAGAGAGAGAGAGAGAGAGAGAGAGAGAGAGAGAGAGAGAGAGAGAGAGAGAGAGAGAGAGAGAGAGAGAGAGAGAGAGAGAGAGAGAGATGAGAGAGAGAGAGAGAGAGAGAGAGAGAGAGAGAGAGAGAGAGAGAGAGAGAGAGAGAGAGAGAGAGAGAGAGAGAGAGTTGAGTGTTCTTTATGCATCAAGATGACCTTAAGGGTCATAGAGGACCAAGAAACATATTATATTATATTAGTTTGAATATCATGAAGAGGACAAGTTTTGATAAAGGTATATCATAGTGAAGCATGTAAGCATAGACCTATTTGTCAAAATGATACAAGGAAGGTGTCATGATGATGTTTGTACTATGGTGTTTGAATAAACATGAAGGAGAAATATTGATGATAGAAGAACATTTGAAGATGCCATATGGACATGAAATGAATGATATTTTATCAAACATGAAGGACTATATTATTCCTTTGGAATAATATCTTTGATAATAAACATACCTAATTGACATAGTGGACAAGCATTGATTACAAAGATGTTTTATGCTCATAGACATTAAGTGTGATTGTTCTAGGTGTTTGAATATGACCTTTGGGTCATTTGTCACAAGTATATATGCTCAATATTCCATGTTTGTGTGAGGTGAAAGTGATCAAGTAAGATAGAATTTTGGTAGACAATGAACTAGGTATTTTATAGTCCTAATGAATAGTGAACTAGTATAAGAAGGGTTATCATGATGTCTATGGATTAAATATGGCCTATGAATCTTAGATAAGATGAGAAGAGATTTTTTTCATAGTGTATGAATGGATAATGATAGATTGAGTGATATATTCAAGGTGAGATTGTTGAACATTATCTTCTCTAATTAGTGATCAATATTGATATCAAATAACATCTTGCATAAGGTGGATATCAAAATTGAATTGAGAAAATTGGAAATGATTAGGTGAATGAAAGAGTTGTCATGAGTGAGGTCATTCATGAAGTTTATGAATATTTTGTGCCATGTAGTGTTTTTAAAAGGGAGTATATACTTATGGGGATAAAAAGAGTTTATAGAAGGTGTCTAAAATAACTGATGAGCCTAATGTGAGTCCTTGGTCAACATTTCATTGTGTGGTTTCTCGAAATTTAGGTCCAAATATCAGATAAGCTATTTATGGAAGACCCTTTGTCATTAATGTCAAAGGGAGAGAAAGACTAGTTTGAAGGAGAAGAGATTGAATAGATTGTAATGTGTTTTTCCATCAATAATAAAGGGGGAGTTTATTGGCATAGTGTCATCATTGATGTCAATATAATATCATTAATGTCAAAGTATGTTGTCATTGATGTCTAAGATGCATCTGGTGAAGATGCATGGTGTTTGGGGTATGAGATTATATGCCTGATATGAATACTTAGCATAGAACATAATGAGCTATGAAGATCCTTAGTTGAGCTCTAAAAATCTACACAAGCATTTCTGAAGATGCTCCATTGAGCTAAAAAGATGTTGTTTTGAAGCTTCAAAGATCTACCAAGAATCTTAGAAGATGTTCTAATGAAGATCTGAAGACCTATCCAATTATGCTCTAAAGATGCCCAACTGTACTCTATAGATTAATATAATAACTTCAAAGATATCTACCATACATATATAGATTTTCCCTCTTTAGATATCTTATTTTAGACATTACTATTCATAGTAATAGTATAAAATGATATGATAACATCCCTCTATTGATAGGGAATTTGAAGGTAACCTGATGATTCTTATGAGGTTGATGTCAAGTTTCAAGTCAAGGTAAGCATGTTTTGAAGTACTAGTATTTAAATACAATGTGTCTTGAGAAGCAGAGTCATATCATAAGCATGTGTATGGTGAGCATGAAGTAGTATGTGTATAGGTATGATATTGTCTAAGGAGCATGGAATTCATGTTATCAAGGTGTATATGCATTAAAGAGTGTTTCAAGCTCAGTTGTCAAACTTCAAGTGCTTGAGAAGTTTAGTGGTGACATTAGTCATTGCATGAAGAAACCTTGTGAGAAAGTATGAGTTTTGTGGCCTACTAAGATGGATGAAAATAGGCATAAAAATATTTATAAGCTTACTTAAGTATTCATGTGAGACATTGGATCACTCGGGTGAGATTTAAAGTGAGCCTACATGTGTAGGACCTATAGACCTAACATGCAACTAGACTAGTTCTAGACCCTGCTTGACCTAATGAGGTGTCATGAGGTATTGTCAAGACATATAAAGTATATATGACATTTATTGAGAATGGTAAGAGGTTTTGTGACATGTATATGATGTGTCGATAGCTTATATTGTGGCTAGAAGGTCAGTTTCAAGGCCTAATGTGACTTGTAGGTTAAATGCCTAAGAGAGCAAAGAGAGAGATGGTGACCAGATGGGGTATCAAGACCAGTTTCTAAGGAAAGTGTTAGTATTTATAAATTAATATGGGTATTTTATGTTTTTTCAAGTATTTTGAACAAGTTTCAAGTCAAAATTTGAATGTAATGCAAGAAAAAGTGTTTTGAGGTTTATCGAGTGCACATAATGGAGGGTTCTCAAACTAAGAAGGAATTTCAAGTATTTTTTGGAAAATATAACATATGGATTATGACTTAAGATGTTAATGGTATATGGGGAATGGACCTATCTCAAATTTATAGGCATTGGTTTCTAGAATGAAGGGCTAAGTTTTATGTATGATCATTAAGACTGGAAGATGGTTTAAACCCTAAAAGAACCAAAATAGTGACCTAATGTTGAATATATTGTTATAAAGTGATAAAAATTGTTTGATATGGATATTTAAGTGATATTAAGTTGTATTAAACTCTCTCAATAACCTCTCGGTGTGATTGGTTTCTCAGGTGAGTGCGTAGACCGTATAGGAAAGTGCTTATTTCTAGGAAATTTACTATAGAAGATAGAGTTGACAAAATAAAAATATGAGAATATATGAAGGTCAAAGTGTGAGACTTTTATTTTGTGTCCATGGTTTTTTATAAATATTTTATAGACCTTAGGGGTGAGAAACTAGTCATACAAGTTGACTAGTCGTTAACAGACCTAGTGGTGTAGATAGTGAGAAAATAGGGAAGAAGTGAGAAGTTGATTAGGGATGTGTTATCATGGATTAGGAATGGATCTAAATGAATTTTTATGTTTTTCAAGACTGATAATACATGTTCATGTTGGATATATGTTTTTAAGGTTAGTGGTAATGATGAAAATGTTGCTCAGTTGACCTGTCTAGTGAAGATGAGATAATGAAGGTACACAGTTGTGAGATTGGTTTAAAAGACAAATATTGCCATATGAACATATTATATAACTATATTAGAATTATATAATGATAATATATGATAATACACATGAATTAGGATATTTTTAATGTGTCTAGATAAGTGTTTAAATTTAAAATCACCATGACTAGTCTTCAATTCAAACTAGCAGTTTTGGATAAGTAGGTTACATTGATGGGTTTGAGAATATATGCCATGAGTTGATATATATAATGAAAATAATTATGTTTTTTTTGGAATTTAATTATATATACATTATTTTAATAATATTTTAATTCAATTTAATATTTTGGAACATTGAATCCAACATGGCTTGTCTGGCTAAGCGAAGTCTGTAAGAGAGAAAGTCAATAGATTGGTATACAAGACCAATAGTTTCCATTAGAGATTATGATTTTTTTATTTTAATTTGTTATAAGTATGTTATAATATAATTTTAATTCATTTAAATCCCTTTATTATTTTCAATTATTTTTTATAAGTTCATGTTTCCTTGACTGTGTTTTGAAGCTAGTTGGCAATTCAGAGTAGGTATCTTGTAAAGAAGAGTTTGAGCCTATATACCTTGATTTGAAGAATATAATGAAGTTTTTTATGAACATAAGGTAATTAGGCTGATTCATATGTAATTTTTTTCCATGATTGTTTTTAAAATTTTATTTTGTGCTTTAGTTATTCAAAATAGATTTTCTGTGTGTGCACAAGCCTATTGTGAACTATGTTTTGAGAAAAGGTTTAAGTGGTGGTTGGACCTAAAATGTGTTATGGATATAAATTTAAGTTGTATAAGGTCCATTTTAGTTTAATATTAGGTTTTAATAATGCATTTGGAGTTTTTAAGTGTTTCAATAAACACAAGTTTAACGTGTGACTAAGAAAACCTAATAAATCTCCATGAGACCTAAAGAAGGAATATAGCTTGTTAACTTATGGCTGAACTAATACATTGTTTGATTCATGTTTAAAATGTGTTATAAGACATATTTAAATGGTAATTAAAGTATTAAAGTGTGCATTTACAACCAAGGTGTGTGAGATAAAGTGACTTTTATAAAATCAAGGCTAATTAGGCTTATTTATGCGTGTTAGATAAATATGTGTACAAGTGAATAAAAGATCACAAAGAGGAGCAAAAGGAGGTCATGTGGACCATCATATGGGTCTCATGAATATATAAAATTAGTTACGAATATGAATATTAGTGCCTATGTTAACCAATTAAGGTGATACATGGCTTATTGAGTAATGATAGATTTGCTTGAGTGAGAGGTAGTTTTGAATGTAATCATGGCTGTCAAGGAGTAGACCATGAGGGTGGATTGTGATTAAGAGAAAATTATGAGGAGAGGAGAAAAATAGAAGTAAATGGTGTTTTCATAGATGAGATATGTGTATTAGAGACCTGAATATGTTGATAAGGCCATGATGAGATAGATAATGTGTAGAGAGAGCAAATAGATCAAGATTGAGTATGACATTGATGTCATAGAGAGTAGAAAAAAGGGAGAGATTAAAATAATAACATCATAAAGTGTTTAAAATCATAAAGGAAAAGGTCATAAAATCATTGGTGGATGAGTGGGTGTTGAGTCATCAGAGTGTTGATTGAGTGGGTGCTTGATTAGTAAGGGGGTCGGTGCCTCTTAGCAAGTTGGTGCTTTCTAAATCCAAGTGGGTGGTTGGTGAATTAGGGGTTGGTGTTCCTTGATGGATTGGTGATTAGATAAATATTGATTAATTGATTTATAGGACTATTTATCCAAGCTTTTTTTTAGTGGATTTTATCCCCCATAAGGGTTTCTCACTTATATGATGTGTTATGGTTTTTTATGCATTGCTTTGGTTGATTAATGCTTTCTTCATGATTATGTACATTGGGTTGATATTTCTTGATGAATGGTAATTAATTAATGATAAATTGAAATTAAAAGAGCATTAAGGACATTGATTTACCCATATCAATGATTAGTCTTCCAACACCATTGTTACTCAAGGTATCAACCTCCATCTCCTCAATGTCCATGGGCACCTAACCCCCTACTAGTACTAGAACTATCAGCCTCAGAGGGCACACCTATACCCACCAACATATGTAAGGTTGAGTGAACCTTTCATTCATATCTCCTATTTCATAATCCCATATAACTTATGTTATGTTGATATATATTGATGTGGCCTCACTCATAAAGATCATAAGAGTATCTTGATTGATCTATCATGTAACGTGTGCAAACTATCTTAGCCCTTCAAGTATATTTTATGTATAGCTAAATTGTCTGAGTACTTGATCAATGTCCTCCTATATGATGTGGGACTATCTCCAAATAAGAAATCATCTAGTAATCATAAATTCCATGTACCATCCATCCATAAACCACTATAGCTAATACATAAAGTATGATCTCTAAATGAATAACTGTGGTGTTAGGTCATCAAACATTTGATGATAGAATGGTATGTTCCCCTTGTGACCATGCCTATTGGATCCTATATGAGCCCAATCATATGCTAGTAAATCCCTAAGATCTTGTACTCTATGCATCTCAACTGGTTGCTTGATCGAGATGTGATCCCAGACCTAGACCATAATAAGTGTGCAAGCCCTGATATTACATCCACCATGATATGATATCATGTGTAGGTATCTATAAAATTGTGAAAAAATAGCTGGTCCCTAGGAAAAATATGTACAATCATCCAACATACTCCTACTATGCCACCCAGGACCATATCAAAATACCAATCACTCATGTTAGGTAGTAAGATTCCAATGATAATGGCCATAAGGACAACAACCTCCCTGTCAATGAGAGCTAGTGGAAATGGATTTATAGTAGGAAAATCATATGGTTAAATGTCTATATAAGTCTTAATGAGGTCTATATCAACCTTCCCATGAAATATGGGGATACCATGATAGTTACATAGGTCATCAAGAACCATCTATTTCTATGTCAATGTTGTCCAAAACAATCATCATTCATGTATTGATAACTTAAAGATATGATAGGTATCCTTAACTATAATGGTAGCCTCTCTAGTCAGTAAGTGAAAGTTGGACATCTCACTATTCCATCACTCAGCTAACACACTCAAGTAACCCTGATCAACCTAGATAATTAGCATCCATGCCACAACATGTAGATTTAACATCTACAAAAAGCCAACCATGTCCTTGGTCTAAATTTGTGGGGTCCACAAATAGTGTGATTATCTCTCATAGTAGGTTAAAATAGTTTATCACTCTTACAATCAAAAAGGTTAGCATCAGCCTAACTATATGCCACTACTCGCACCTAAGCTTAACCTACTCAATCTATTTGACATGTTCTAGATATTGGACCCCTTTCAGGTCCCCAAATCAATTATTTTTAGATTTTAGAGCAAATACATTATTTTTTATAGGTCAAATCCACCATTTAGGTAATTTTACACATTTTAAGGCAAATGTGCCATTTTCATTTTCATGAAAATGGTGACTTCACCTAAAAATGGGCAAAATCACCATTTTGGCAAATTTCACACATTTTTATTGTTTTTGTATTTCTAATAATGATGACTTAGATCAAAGTCACCATTTTCCTTGGTGAATCCACCATTTTCCATAAAACATAGATGATGACTTTGCCATTTATCATCTTATAACATGCAATAAATGCTAATAAATGCACATTAATGGTAAAGGTGAGATTACTTACCAATGGTCCATCATGTGGTGCTTACATGTGCTCTCTCACCCACTCTTAAATGTGATGCCAAGATCCTCTATAAGTAATTTCATCTTAGAAATATGCAAAATAAACCAGAGCTCAAGTTCTCAAAAGCCTAGGGTAAAAATGATTTTTTTTCACCTCAGGGGTGAGTATATAGCTAAAATTTTGAAATTTTACCCCCTAGGCCTATAGTTTATTTTGCATGCTCTATGAGGTGTATTTTTCACATCCATGGGCTATTTTTCATGTTGTTTGATCCTACATGCATTATTTTTTGGTTGTATTGTAACCAAACCATCTTTTTGGGCCTCTCTTGAGCCCTATTTAGTAACGTTATTTTTCAACCTATATCCCATGTTTGTTTGAACATGCTTCTTCAAACTCACATTTAGGATATAAATTTGTTGTTATCCTTTTCCAACTCATCATAAATATATTTTATATATTTTTCACATAAGCTACACTTACCAATTTACCTCATTAAAGCAATTTTTTTTCGATTGATCAATGATGTATTATGACTTTCTAGGGCAAACATTTTTTAAATCACATGATTTATATGTGAAAATGATTATAATCACCTTTGGGAAAATCATATATTTTAAACCAATTTAGTGTTTATAATCACCTATGGGAAAATCATTATTTTTGCATCCATGCTAATGATTCTAACAGTCTTTGGGCAAATCATTATTATAACCACTTTTTATCACTGATTATAACCACTTTTAGGAAAATCAATTACCCATATTCCATTCCTAATTATAACTTCCTTTGGGAAAATAAGTGTTTTCCATTTCATTAATATTTATAACTGACTTTGGGAAAATTAGTATTTGACCCACTGCTCTTTTGGGGTAACTATATATGCCACTGTTTATAACCACCTTTGGGTAAACTAGTGTCACACCTTTTGTTACTAATTATAACAACCTTTGGGTAAAATAGGATTCAATTCAATTTCTATTCAAAAACATAATTTAAGACTAAAAATTACTTGAATTTCCCAAATTCATCTATTTAAGGGATTTAATTTCCTAGAAATGTGACGAGGCTAGCTTATTTGGCATATTACCCTATATGCACCAAAAACCTAGTTCAATTTCAACCCTAATAAAATTATGACATAGTAAGTTGACACTTTTATCCCATCGAGCTATTAATTCATAATATATAAAACAATTTCCAAAAGCCAAAAATCACTAAGCAAGACTAATTATATTGCAAATCTTAATTAACTTGCTTAAATAAATATTCTAAATCAAATTAGTGAATTTCATTTATCAAAAAAATAATTTTTGGCCAAATATGAAGTCAAAGGTTAAAGGAGTTAATAAAAAGATTTATTATTGCCTAAATATTCCAAAAATATGAGCCATAAACTTATAATTATCTAAAGTGAGTTGTCCTGCCTCATAAATATCTAAAACTGAGGTGTCAAGATTTAATGAGTGATTTGACCTAACCTAGGGTTAGACTGACTCAAACTAGGTTAATTTAGACTCAACCCAAGTTATAAATTAACCTAACCTCCCTAGGGTTAGAGTTAACTATTTTAGATATAAATACAAGTTCCCACACCATATGCGAGCAAGCTTTTGTATGTAAGGTTATTTTGTTGAAATAACTTTAAGGAGCCTTTGAGAGTAGTGTTATAATGCCTAATTTATGCCAAACTTCACACCAATATACAAGTGACTATTGGAGAGATTATGACACCATGGAATAACATTTATATAAGACTCTAATCATCATAGATTGAGTGCAAACATCATTATGCCAAAAATCAAGCTTCAAATTTGACAAAGGAGGTAAGATATTTGCATTTTTTTATCTCTATTTTATGATCTTTCTTATTATGTTATGTTATCCCTAGTTCTTAGGTAAGAGTGTTTAGTCCTAGTGTATTTTTATGCTCTATTTTTTATCATTTGGACTAACAAGGGACTAATCTATGTTTTGTTTACTCTTCGAGCACCTAAGATACAACAATATTTTAAATGACAAGAAGTTGAGAAGAGAAATAACACATCCACCATTTGCACACATAGGAAAATGAAAATAAACTTCTATATCTATGATTAATAATGATATTCATTTTGATAACATAATATTTAGGTATACATTCACCACTAGGTTACAAATTTTGGTAGTATAAAAATAGTGCTAAAGTAGAAATAAGGGAGAGATTACACTATAGTGTAATAAAAATGTCTGGTCCAATGTCTCCTCACTTAGAATAAATAAAAGCCAACCCTTTAAAATGATAAAGAGCTAGCTTTTTATAATAATTTTGATCAATGGATGGAAATAATTTCCCCCCAAAACCAAAAAGCACTTTAATTTGAATTTAAGTTTCTCTCCCCCTCCAAACAAAATAAGTTCCTTACACTTTAGCTTTGTTCACACCTGTAAAACAAAGAAAACCAATTAATTTTTGGTATATGTGAATAAAATGACTTTAAAAAAAATTATTTGTACAATTAATCACATAAACATGAATACATTTTGATTGGGTTACTTTTTCATGAAATTGATTATGCCATGTGGACCGTATCAGAACTAGCTTTCCAATGCCATAGATGATTAAAAAAATGGACTCCTATTTTGAAAGATATGGAAAAAAATACTTAAAGGTCATTCAAGGCACTAGGAAAAAAGCTTTAAAATTAGATTTAAAATCAGATTAATTTTATTGAAAAATTAATAAAAAATAATAAAATTTTAAAATGCATGTGCATTTGTGTTTCCACATGCCATAAGGATGGTCAGACAACTCTAGTCCATGTGGCCACACAATGGAATCTTGGCACATCTGCATGCCTATGAGGGCATGGATGATTGCCCTCTATCATCACATTTTCATGATCATGAAGGATGAACTAGCATGTCCATGCATTAGAGAGGGACCAAACATGCCTTCCATGTGTCTAAGAAGGCTTGGTTGGCCGGTCTTATTTTACATGACTGTGTGGCCAAAGGTCATCACGTTTGCATGCCACAAGGGGATGGTTTCCCAAACTCTTCTGATGTAGTTATGTGCTTTCTCAAAGTCTAAACATGCCAAACACTAAAAAATACATTTTTAAAAATTTATATCAGGTGGTTTTTAAATTTTTTTCCTTCATGGGAGAGGTGCCATGGAGAGTGGTTTGAATAAAAAAATGGTTTTGCCAAACCACCAAACTTTTTTGTTCTATCTATATATGGCCAAGTCATTTTTGGGGTTATTATATTTAAAAAAATCATTTCAAGATTTTTTAAATTTTGGTAAAATGAATGATTTTATAAAATTTTATTTTTTGACCCAAGTTCTAAAATTTATAGGGAATGTTAATTCGTTAAAAAACTAGAGGGTCAAGATTGTGTTTTCCTATGAAGTAGTAAACACAAAAGTTCTTTTCAAAGGCCTGATATTTCCTATAATGTATGAAAACTTAGAAACATTAGGTAATATGGAGATGTGTGCATATATATATGAGCAAGTGAGATGTTCAAACACAACCTCAAGGGGTAAGACTCTATTTTCATGCTATTTTTAAAACATAAAATTTTATCGCATAGATGTGGTCTTTTAAATGGAGATGTTTGTAGGTCTTAGTTTGACATTTAAACTAAGATGAACCACTAAATAAATTTGAGAGTGATGAGACCAATAAAATGTGATCATAAGTGGGAACAATCATAAAAAGTAAAAAGAGGTTCCTTGATATGAGAAAAAACAAGGGCGTGTTAGGAAAACAACAACAAATGGTGAATTTTTTGGAAAATACTCAAGTATTTTGAAATGACATACAAATGTCTATGAACCCAGAATCTCTGACCGAGACTACTCATAAAACATGAATAGATTCAAGATAGGAAAAGATGAGAAAAATAAAAAATTAAATATGACATTCTCATTGACCTGGTGTATGCAAATGAGTTCATTACCATTTCTTAGAGCCTGCAAGGATTATCTACCAAAGTTCAAATCACCAAGATAGTGAATCTTACCTTGAGAATGCTTGCCTAGATATTTCTCTACTACCAATCAGGCATTCATAGCCTCGACAGAGTTATCTTTGATCCTACTCAAGGCCTTTCTCTATTGTTATTCGAGCATCTATAGCCCTGGTAGAGGTTTCCCAAATCACCCAAGAATTGAGTTTTTGAGAAATTGATATTCTTTTCTTTTCTTATTTTCCCTTTTCTCTATCTTCTCTTAGCATCTCAGATCTATATTGGGGACCATGATGGAAAGTGAGAAGTAGAATTATAGATTTTTTACCTTAGATATTCACTACAATAGGTTCATCCAAACAAGCCTAGAAACCATTAATATTTGATTTTTGTGCTTGATTTTGAGAGAATATCTTCATTAACCAAAAAAATTATCCAAACTAAACCCAACATGAACAAATTCAAAACACACAGAGTATCCTAAGCCTTTAAAACAGATTCAAAAACAAAATCTAACACTACAAATTACTTAGAGTGCTTACACACCAGAATGTCATTCATGTCACTTACCTACAAATCCTCTATTCTTCATTCTATAGGTAAAATAGATGGGTTAGGCCAAAAATTAAACAAACAACAAAGCCAAACCAATAATGAAAAGTACAAAAAGTAAGAAAATAAACTAAACTAACAACTAAAATAATAATAAGAAGCAAAAATAAAAGCATAAAAGGGAAAGAGAAAGTATGTATAGGAATTTTTTGGGCTGATTCAATCTTGAAAGTAGTGTTTGAGGACTTTTCCATTGAAGGCAATGGAACATCTTCACTAATTAGACACCTTAGGTGGAATGCATTCTCACCCAAGATCTTATAGATTTGGTAGGGACCCAACTATAGGGCATCAAATTTTCCATGTTAAACCTTTTTCTCATGAGCTTTGTCCTAGAGAAGGACTAAATCAAATATTTGGAAGGCTTTCACTTTAGTTCATTTTAAAAACCAATGTGTGATGAATCTTTGGTGTCTGCTAAAATGTAGTAGGGCTGCATCACATTTTTCTTCCAATTGTTTTAGGTTTATGAGTTGAGCCTCAATTTTATCATCAATTTCTAGGTAATCCCTAATGAATTG
Source organism: Torreya grandis (assembly GCA_037957365.1). Lineage (NCBI taxonomy): Eukaryota > Viridiplantae > Streptophyta > Pinopsida > Cupressales > Taxaceae > Torreya > Torreya grandis. Next base: position 872,308 of record JARHVA010003487.1, on the reverse strand, counting down.
CAAGGTTAGAATTCTTAAGTTCACAAGAAAGATAGGATCTTGGTCATATACTAGATGATATAGGGAAATACCCAATTAAGATTTAATTCTAGTCCTATCAGACCATAATACAAAATTTAAAATTTTATACCAATTCTTAGTGTTCTTTTCCAATATTTTCTTAATGACATCTAATAAATGTTGTTTATCGATTCAAAAACCCCATTACCTTGAGGGTGATAATTATATGAAGATTTTAGAATTATCTAGTTATCATAAGACCATTCAATAAATTATAATGATGAGAAAGCCAGGCCATTATCACATACTAAAGTACTAGGCATCCCACACTTGGTGATGATGTGATCCTCTAGGAAGTTGATTACCATGTTGATCATGTAATTCCTGAATGATTGAGGTTTAGTCCAATAGGTATAATAGTTAGTTACTATAAAGATGAAATTTTGTCTCATAGATGAATTAACATTGATAACACTAATGAAGTTCAATCCCCATTTTATGAATGGATGAACCTTAATAGCCAACTACAATGGCATGGTGGGGGTATGTTCTCTATACACAACAAAGTGGAAAGTATGAAAACTCTGAAAATGAGCATGAGCATATTTAAAAACATATTGCCAATAATATCTTGCCTTGAGTATCTAGTGGGATGTAACACTCGTTGATCCATGACCAATTCCATATTTCCTATAGAAATCACTGAATACTCCAACTACTTCTTTTTTGTTTAAGCATCTCATATATATGCCTTCATAGTTCCTTTTATACAATATGCCTGATTTGATCATGAAATTTTAGATTTTTAGGTGTAACACTCTTATTTGATTATATTTTAAGTGGCGTGGGCACTCATTATTCAATAAGTAGTAGACCACATCTTGATACCCGTCATCATTAGTTATATCTCACATTGTGTATTGTTAGTAGACTATTTGAGGGTATAATTCAACCATGGAATTATTGAGTCCTTGACCTCTTAAAATTTTCATTGGTTTTAGTTACAAGTAAAACTCTTGGAGAATAGTCATCCACTTACCTCTTCAATCACCTAACTCATTTTGCATTAGCATAGCCTTCACTGCTAGGTCAGACACCACTGCAAACACCTTATTATGAAGAATGTAGTGCTTGAAATTATTAATTTATTTGATTAAGGAAAAGTCTTGTTTATTTATCTTGAATACCTTAGTTCAACATTATAGAGTGGGTAAATCATGAATGAGAAGGTCTCTCATCTCCAACTTCTTTTTTTGTGTTAGAATTATAACACTTGAGTGTTTAAAAGTAAACAAATAGATGTAGAAGGGTTGAGTATAGTCAGGATTGATTAACAATGGTGAATTTACAATTTATGTCTTGAATAGATTAAAATACACTTATGCCTTAGTTATCCATTCAATTTTTTCATCCTTATTGAGAATGTTGTTTAGAAGTTGAACTATCTCTATGAATCCTGAGATAAACTTCCTCATGAAGTTGATCTTGTTGAAGAATGACTTTAGCTCTTTTTTACTACCAGACAATGGGGATTTTAGGATTGCCTCTACCATTTCTAGATCTATTTAAATACCTCATTCTAAAAGTATGTGACCCAAAAATTTACCCTTTGTGACTCCAAATATACACTTTTTTGGGTTTAGGGAGATTCCATGATCTTGATACCTATGAAATACTACCCTCAAATATTTCACATAGTATTCCCGCTTCTTGGAAAATATATTCAAGTCATCCATGTATATGAATATGCTTTTAATAATGAGATATTTAAATACAATATCCATGGCACATTGAAAGGTGGCACCTATATTGATTAGGCTGAACGACATCCTTTTATATGTGAATGTACTCCATTAGGTTGTAAATTTTATCTTGATCCATTCCTCATAATTTACCATTACCTGACTATAACCTAAATACTCATCAAGAAGTGACATCATTTGAGAACCATTCATTCTCTATTACACTTCATCTAGTGAAGGCAACTAGTAATTATCCTTTTTCAAGGCTTTGTTCAAGTTACAAAAATACACATAGAGCCATATCTCCTCGTTCTTCTTCCAAACTGGTACCCAATTAGCCATCCATGTGGAGTGTTTATAGGAAATATGATCTTTGTTAAAATTAATTTATACACTTCCTTGAATATCAAAGGCTTTAGCAATGGATTTACCAATCTTTATCTCTAATAAAATGGTTTGACTACCCATTTTAGAGAAATAGTATTCATGAGAATGGAAGTGTTAAACACTTTAAAGTATTCATGGATCCATTATATAAAATCCTTGAAGTCCTTTAGGGCTCGAATGAATTCTTTATTCTCCCTTTGGGTACACGTTGTGCCTAGGAGCACATTTTTTAATTCACTAGCATTGCCTAGATTATAATATTAGTCTAGCATGCCTTTGGAAAAGACTATATTTGCCTTTTCACCTTAGTAATCCATGTCAAATAATATTTCTATTGAGACCATGCCCTTTGGTATACTATTTTGTAAAAAATTTATCACCCCTTCTTCATACAATTCAAATTCTTCTCGATCGTCTTCACCAATAATTTGAGAATCAAGTACATCAGTGTTTGAAATGAAGTTGATGATATGTAGATCATCATAAAATACCTTGAAGTTTTGGATATTATATAGAATAGATGGAGTAGAGACTAACTCTACTAAAAATCTTCTCAACCTAGATTAAAAATTGGTTCCAAGGTACTAACAATTATAGCTAATGCATCTGCCATGTAATTTTTTATACGAGGTAGGGTCTAAATATTAAATGCATAAAAATCCTCTATTAAGTTCCACACTTGATTATGGTACTTAGACAAATGCTTGCCATTACAAGCATACTGGCTCCTTACCTATTTTACCACTAATTCTAAATCACCAAGCACTTGGATGTTCTTGAGCTTCTTCTTGAGAGCACATTGGAGGCCATGAACTGATGCCTCATATTCAACCACATTATTTATGCTAGTAAATTATAGGAAAAATGAATCTAGGTATGAATTCCCTCATGGGTTGATGAGTTTCATGCCAGTGACAAACCCTCTCTTGGAATTATAGCCATCAAATTTTAGAGTCCACAAGTGGTTTTTAATTATGTATCGTGGGGTCTGAAAGGTAGGTGTGGTGGTAATATTTATATCTTTACTTGTTTCCTCAATGCTAGGTGGGCATATACATTATTTAAAATATGATAAAGATATTATAATTAGGTCTTTAGTAGAATAAGTATGCATAAGGTTGTCCACAATATTCATTTTCTCATCTAAATATTTTGCAAGTCCTTTGTTATCACTTGGATTAGCTTGTTTCACACTCTCATATGCTATGAAAACACTAGAGAATGAGTTTATCTCAGGTGCATAGAGGATATCATCCTCATCCAACTGATCTAATTCCTCAAAATCTAATTTTTCTTGTATGGTCAACATATTAATGGAGAATTTCTCATATGATTTTGCCTTTTCTCAAGCTTATACACCCTGAGATTTGACTCTTTGAATAAAATTTCATTCATTTTTTTATATTTTATTATCATGTGAGTTATCTTGGGTTATCTTTAGATTCAGATCTAGTTGGGCATGCTGTGTCATGGGAGCCACATATGAGAGAAAATGGTTTCCATGTATACATTTAATGTTATTGACCAATCTATGCTTAGGATCATCTTGTATGCATCAAGTATATCCACTACATGAATATCAATAAATTATTGCACTCTTGGATAAGAGTCCAACTATATCTAAATGTTGTTAAGTTCACCAACCAATCAAAATTTTGACTTGTATAATTAAATAACTTTTCTATTTAACTTCATGGGAGTTAGATTTATTCTCTAAAAAATGGCATAGGGCATCACATTGACAGAAACACATAAATATACCAAATAATTATTTATGTTCTTACATAAAATGCATATTATTAGGAGAAAATGAGGAGTTTTAATTTTTTCATTGCAAATTATAACATGAGAATCAGATGTCCTATTAGCTTCTTTCCCTTTAAGAGTAGATAATTATTTTAATAACATGTCCTTTTTATTATAAATTTAGAGCAAATTAAACATAATTATATTATCCTTATTTTTTTCAGGTCATCTATAATACTATATCCATGTTTGCTTGACTTTATTGGTTTGTCAGTTGGTGTTGGAGTAGAGTTTTTATTTGGTTATTAAGAAATGGTAGGTCCTTTAGGAAAAGATGGGTTATTGCTTGAGTTCTCATCAGGGAGAACTTGAGTGTTGTTTGGAGGGGTAAAAGTGGTTAACAAGTTTTAGAATTTACTCCTCAACTAGTAGTTATTTCCCCTTTGGAATTGTTTAAAAGCATGGACCTCATCTAGGTTATCTTTAGGTTCATTATCACTTTCAAATTGAAACTCTATATCTCCAAGACTAGAGCCATACCAGAGTTTCCTCCACTTTGATCATACTTGTTATCAGGTGCAATAATTAATTCTAAATTATCCATATCCTTCTATAAGATGTTTGAGGCACATATAAATTTTGCACAAATAATTTTAGCATGGTCAACTATATTGTGTATCCTACACTAGGTGGGCAGTGCTAAATTAGTGAAGTTTACCATACTATAAACACTATTTTTGTTATTATAATTATTATTATCTAGTGGGCTAGGTACACCTCTATTTTTTGGTCTTGTGTTCCATTGTCTATTAGTTTTATGAAAGCTGAAATTTCTATATTGTGGTGGGTTATTTGCATTTAAGTTGGTGTTTTGAGGCACTTACCTATGTAAATTAACCATATCATTTATCAACTTCTGAACTATTTACTATAAATTAGATACTTCTAGGTTCACTCCTACATTTTACTGATTCTCCCACTTGTGGTTGTGGGATATCCATAGGTGCATTAACATTTATAAATGAAAGTTAGGTATGATGTGATTGGTTATAAGCATTGTTAGTATGCATTAGGTTGTTTAAAAATGATGGGATGGCTTGGTGGTTTCTTGTAGAGGCAATATAACCAATATTTCTAGGCATGGTAGATCAATTATTATATGTAATGGGGACCAAGTGTTGATTGTTTTCCTATGGCACAATGGAGGCATGCAAGGTTGACCACCAGACATATGATTCATAGGTGTTAGATTTTAGACTAGATTTGGGCTTGCATACGTGCCACCCAAGATTGGATTCATCAATGAAGTGTTGTGATGAAGAACATGGTTCATCATTGGAATATAATTATAATCACCTGGTCAGATAAGTGAAGGTAAAGAGACAACTTCATAACCTTGTGGCACCATCTATTTCTCAATATTGACATCCTCATTGTAATCCAAGGATAAGGATAAGAGAGTTGGCAAAGTTTTTATAAGGAACATGGAAGTCATATAATGTAGAGCCCTTAGGTAAGTCTATATAGAACCTAATTATATTTGAGTGTACATGTATTTCAACCTTTTATAAATCATTACACTTAAATGTTAGGATGTATAGGGATATGTGTAGCTGACTTGTGGCTTGCATTACCTTTTTGTAATTTATTTTATATTTCTCTATACATGGCCTTGGTAGAATATATATAGGAGGTAGGGTTAGTTGCTCATCATCATATTGAAGTATTCATTTCTTATTGCAAGCATTTGGGAGGTTACCCCCTCAAAGTGGCATATATATTACTCATATTTTTTTCTATATTTACATATCATTGAGATATATTTTTGTTATTATACTTATTTGGTGAATTAATATCATTACAATTGGTATTAGAGCATCGATTTGGGCCATAATCAGGTCAAAAACCATATATATTTAAATTTGGATATATCTCGCAAATAATCATGAATTCTCTACAATTTTTTACTAGAGTTGAGAAATCATTCAAGTAATCTTATATTAAAATTTTAGATCATTTGGATTTATGATTTAAAATTTATCATCATTTTAGGATTTTTTATAAATTTTCTCTATAGCTTGCAATTTGTAGATTTTTTTAAAATTATTTACATTTTTAGAAATATTGGAAAAATTAGTTTGGTTATGTTATTTTATATTTTTGATTTTAGGTAGACATATTTAAAAAACTTTGTGGTCAAATTTGAGTCAATGAGGTAAAATACAACTTACCATTAAGCCTTCTTATGGCTAGTCTTAACACTCACAGATAGGGGAAAGGGCAAGACACCCCTAAAACTAATTTAGGGGATGACATAGAGTCTAAAACCTATAATATGATTTATCAAATTTAGTCAAATCTACATGGCCTAATGTAGAAATATGTTGAATTCCAAAATCAAGTGTCTACAATGTGAGGGGAGCTTAATGGCATAAACAATCAATTGCAATAGATCATGACATAAATAACTACTGTTTCATCTCATTTTCCACACAAAAACCCTCAACTTTTTCCGTTTGGTCCTCCTCTTTTTAACAATAACATCACCAATATGGGGATGAAACTAATGTTTCCAAAAGTGGACTTGCACAAGTTTGATGGCAATTATCCACTCACTTGGATCACTCAAATTGAAAATCTATTTGATCTTCACCAAACTCCTAGCTCGAAAAAAGGTGGTTGTGGCATCTCTATATCTAGAACCTAAGCCATTCACTTGTTATCATTGGTTGTGTGCTTAAAATAAGAAGATTGGTGCTCTTATTACATGGTCAGTATTCTCTGATGAACTGATGTCTCACTATCAAGATAATATTTCTAAATACTACTTTAACTAATTAGCCAAATTGTGATAAACAGGAATAGTGAAGGATTATATTCATCAATTTTAGAATCTATCCTTATGTGTAGAGGACATCACTAAAGCAAATCTGACTGACCTTTTTATGGGTGGAATAAAAGATAGTATTCAATTAGAGGTTCATATGTTTAACCCCACAATTGTATCCAAATCTATACCAAGGGCATGCTTATAAAAATAAAAAGAGATGAGAAAATGCCATCCTTTCAATACTAGATGGGATTTCACCTTCCCAACTCCATCACTTCCTTAACCTACCAAGTTGACACCACAACAAATTGAGGAGAAGCATGCCAAAGGGTTGTGATAGAAAATGGAGCAAAGGTTATCTATGTGCTAAAAAGAAGTTATTTTATATTGAAGGGGCTGATGAGGATGAAGAATATGAGAAGGCATCTGGTGAGGGTTTTGAATCACCCTAGGATGAAGCTATAGATTATCAACCTATTATCTCTTACCATTCCCTTGTAGGTATTTTTACTCCTCAAAATCTTAAGGTGGTGGGTTTCATTAAGAAAAAAAAGGTCACGGTGTTGATTGATTCATGTAGTACACACAATTTCATCAACATTAATTGGCTACTAATTCAAATTCTTTCATCTACTGAGCCCCAAAATTTCAAGTCATGATCGTAGATGGTAGGATAGTTAATTATTATATAAAATATCATAGTATTAAGTTAGAAATAGAGGACTATTTTCTAGATTCTCTTATGTTTTCTATTCCTATGGGTAGGACTGACATTATTTTGGGAGTACGATGGGTCACCACATTGGGTACTATTGAGATGAATTTAGAAGATCTATTCATGCATTTTTATTTTGAAGGCAAGTCATTAAAAGTGTGGGGATTTATATTTAAATCTCCATAATTGGTTAGTTCACATCAGATGACTAAGATGCTAAAAAAAGGTGTTGAAGGATTTGTGGTGCACTTGTTTTCCATTGACGTTCAACAAACTAAGGAGTTTACCCATCTTAATTTACAAAAAATATTTGATGAACATTCAGCTATTTTTGGCCCCATGCCAAAAGGTATTCCTCCTAACCTTACTCATTATCATGTCATTAGACTCATTCTTGGAAGTATGCCACCCAACATTATACCATACAAATATTCTTATCCCCAGAAGAGTGAAATTGAAAAAATGGTACAAGAGTGGTTGGAGGTAGGAACCATTCACCATAGCCAAAGTGAATATTCTTCTCTAGTCATCATGGTGTAAAATAAGGATGAAACTTAGAGGATGTGCCTAAATTATAGAGAGATCAACAAGTTCACTACAAAGGATAAGATTCCTTTTCTTGTAATTGATGATTTTCTAGATGAATTACATGGTGTTGTTTATTTTACTAAATTAGAACTTTGCTTTGGGTATCATCAAATATAGATCCATGAGGAGAACATTCCTGAAACAACTTTGTGTACTCATGAAAGCCATTATGAATTTTTGGTCATGCCTTTTGATCTCATGAATGCACCATTCACCTTTTAGAGTTTGATGAATATGGTTTTTAGGCCATTTTTGAGAAAGTTTTTACTTGTGATTTTTGATGACATCCTTATTTATATCAAAAATTGGGAAGACCACTTGCAACATGTGAAACAAGTACTCTCAATTCTTGAGCAACATCAATTGTATTCTAAACCATCTAAATGTGCTTTTGGAGTCTGGGAAGTGGAATATTTGGGTCATATTATATCACATGATGGAGTAAAAATTTGATCCTTAAAAAATCCAAGCCATCATGGAGTGGCAGGTTCCTAAGACACTTAAACAACTAAGAGGATTTATGGGGTTAACTGGTTACTATCAAAGTTTTGTCAAACACTATGATATTATTATATCACCACTCACTTCCTTGTTGAATAAATACTCATTCTAGTGGATTGATATAGTGACCAAGACATTTGAATAGTTGAAAATGGCTATGTGCACCATCTCGGTATTGGCTACTCCATATTTTTCAAAAACTTTTATGGTTAAATGTGATGCATCTAGATATGGAATGGGTTTTATACTCATGCAAGAGGGTAGGCCTATTGCCTTAAAAATTTGACCATTCAAGGGTAAAAATCAGCTCAAACCCATCTATGAGAAAGAGATGATGGCTATTCTACGTGTAGTCAAACAATGGAGACCTTATCTATTAGGTCATCACTTTTAGGTAAAGACTAATCATGATAACCTTAAATATTATTTATAATAGCTATTTTCCTTTGAAGAAAAAAAAATGGGTGATTAAAATGTTACGTTTTGATTTTGAAATAGCTTACAAGAAAGGAAAAGAAAATGTGGTGATTGATGCACTATCCAAATGTGATGAAGTAGTTGAGGCATTATTATGTGCCATGACCATTTGGTAGGTAGACTAGCTCAAGGAAACAAGGTCAAAATAGGAGAATAATAATACTACCCATGCATTGATTCATATTATACAACAGGGTTTAGATGGGATTAAAATTTTTACATGGAAGTGGAATGCATTATGGTATAAAGATAGATTATATCTGTGTCATAATTCTCTTCTCAAATAAAAAATCCTTTAAGAACTTCAAGCATCTCCACTTGGTGGTCACTCAGGTTTTTTTAAAACCTATCATAAGTTAAGAAGGATTTTTTTTGGGAAGGACTCAAGGGGATGTATAGAAATATGTGGCCGATTGTATGGTTTGTCATTGAAATAAAGGTGAAACCACTAAAACCCTAGATATTTTACAACCCTTATCCATCCCTAGTCAACGATGGGAAGAGGTATTTATCGATTTCATTACTAGGTTACCAAGATCTAAAGGTAGAGTTTTTATCATGGTTGTTGTGGATATAATCATAAAGTTTGCTCATTTTTTTCTTTTATCTCAACCATTGGTGGCTAGTATATAGCTTCAGCCTTTCTCAATATAGTTCATAAATTGCATGGTACTACCAAGATTATTTTCAATGATCAAGATCCCATATTCACTAGTAATTTTTGGATAGAATAATATACCTATTTGGGAACCTAATTCACTCATATATCATCCTATAATATTAAATATGATGGATAAACTAAGGTAGTCAACAAGTGTCTAGAAGGGTACCTTCGTTGCTTTGTGTCAAATAAACAGGATAAATGGGTAGATTGGTTACCCTTGACTGAATTGTGGTATAATACTTTAGTGCATAACTCATCAAAAATGTCTCATTTTATGGAATTATATGGATACCATACTCCATCCCTTACTTCACCCTTGACTACCTATGAAAATGTGTGTGTAGTGGAGGAACACCTTCAACATCAATAGGAAGTCCTTGCTAGTTTGTGTGAAAATTTAGCTGTGGCCCATAATCACATGAAGTAATAGGAAGATCAACATAGGATTGAGATGAATTTTGAAATTGGTGATTGGGTATTTTTTCACTTGAATAAATATAAGAAGATGTCCTTGAAGCAATATAAAAAGGATAATAAGCTATCTCCCAAGTACTATGGCCCTTATCAGATCTTGCATAAAATTGGTAGTGTGGCCTACAAACTAGAATTTCCTCCATCCACTCACATTCATCTAATATTTAATGTATATTGAATTAATAAGGTCATTATATAGAGAGTTACCACTCAAACCAAGTTACCAGAATTAGATGAGAGAGGGTTATTCTTGATCCTGAATCGATCCTTCAAACATGCACTAAGAAGCTATAGTCCAGACTCATTATAGAGTATCTAATCAAATGGAAGAATATGCCTTATAAATATGATACATAGGAGGATTAATAATTTATTCATATTTATATGATATTGATTTAATGTTTTTTTTAAGGGGAGGGGCATGCTACGCCCTTAACCGTTAGCATGTCTAGGGAAATGTGTAGCTGACTTATGGATTGCATTACTATTTTGCATATTATTTTACATTTATCTATGTATTCATATGATTATTAGGTCATTATATGGGTTTTACATGGCCTTGGTAGACTATATATAAGAGGTAGGGTTAGTTTTTCATCATCATATTGAAGTATTCATTTCTTATTGCAAGCATTTGGGAGGTTACCCCCTCAAAGTGGCTCATCTATTATTCATATTTTCTGCTATATTTCCATATAATTGAGATATATTTATATTATTATACTTATTTGTATAATTAATATAATTTCATAAATCTTATGAAAGTGTGTATTGAATACACTCAATGGTTCATTCATCTCTCCATGGGCAACAACAAAGTGATGATATAAGATATTTGGATCAATGGGTAGCCATAAATGATTGATATGCATATTTTTTAGATCATTATAATATGTGATAAAACCATTTTGAAATCATAAATACTAACCATATTACATCTTATCCAAAGTGTATGGGAATAGGCAACAAACCACATCCTTGTGATTAATTTGTTTTCAGATAATAACATCTTTAAATGCTTGAATATGCTCTTCGGTAGTGTAGATTCCACCACTTAGGGAAATTTTTTTTTGGTTTTTTGGTATGTCATGGGAAAAACCTATAATTTTGATATGGAATTTACCTACAACAAGCCAAGCCTAGGGCATTTGTGGTTTTGAGGGGAAGAAAATGGATTAACAAAAAGAATTGTAACAACCATGGTTGAACTACTAGCTGATTGACTGTCTTATTTTCAATTTTTATTTGTTTACTTTAGGTCTTGTATGTTCAATGATTTGTAAAAATTCAAGTTTAGCCCCAATGGACTTTGACCTAGTGATGATTTCTTAGTTTTCTAGTTTAATGTTTACAACTCTCCATCATGGGTAACACTTCTAAAATGTCAATGTTTAATCTTTTTAGTTAAAAAATTTCAGCCTTAAAGATTTTTAATGTCTGGTCCTCCTTATAGAGTCAATTTGTTGATGGGTTGTTTAGCACACTAAATTTAGGAGGTATGGGGACTATCCAACCTCTCTTGAAAGGATATTTTAAGAAATCTCCTCAAGGCACATTGGTATTCACTCAACGGCTCATTGGGACCATTCCATACAAGAGATCCTATGCTAGTTCTTGGAAATTTCAAACATTCTTTTGGCCTTTGATAAATAAGAGGGATATACAATTTTTGTCATCTCACTCCTATAGGTTTTAATATTATTTTGGTGAAAAATGAGCTACATATAGATTTTCTTAAATAAATTAGTGTTATGAATTTAATAAAAGAGATACGATTATTTTTTAAACATTTATTGCATACATATTTATTCAACAATGCATTAATGACAATAAATGAATTTAGAAATCAAGATAAAATGAGAGAAGCATATTGCATTTAAGTGAAATGCTAGCCTAATTAGATTCATAAAAAAGAACAAAAAAAAGGGGAAAGAAAGAAAAAGCCTTTTGGAATGCAGCTAAATTTGAGCTATTTGAACAAATGCACCCTGAAATATTGATTCCCTACTTAGACAAGGAATGAATAACCACCAACAAAGAATGATGTAAGAGTTTAAGGAATAATAAGTTGAGAAGATAAATAACACATCCACTATTTTCATGTACATAAAAATGAAAATAAACTTTTGTATCTTTAATTAATAATGATCTTTATTTTGATAACACAATATTTGGGTATAAATTCACCTCTTAGTTACAAATTTGACAGTATAACAATAGTGTCAAAACAAAAATAAGGGAGATATTATGGTATAAGGTAATAAAAATTTCTTGTCTAATGTCTCCTCACTTAGAATCAACAAGAGCCAACCCTTTGAAATGACCAAGAGCTATCTATTTATAATAATTTTGTCAATGGAGGGAAATAATTTTCCCCCAAAACTAAAAATCACTTTAATTTGAACTTAAGTTTCACTTTTCCCCAAAAAAATAAGCTCCTTACACTTTAGCTTCCTTCACACCTATAAAATAAATAAAACCAACTACTTTTTGGAATACGTGAATAAAATGAATTTAAAAAAATGCATTTTATAAAATTAGTCATAAAAACATGAACAAATTTGGATTGAGGTACTTTTTCATGAAATCAATTATGCCATGGAAACTGTTTCAGAACTAGCTTTCCAATGCCATAGACAATTTGAAAATGGACATATGGTTTGAAATATATGGACAAAAATGTCCTATAGGGTCATTCAAGGTACTAGGTGAAAAAATTCAAAATTATATTTGAAATCACATTAATTTTCTCAAAAGATCAATAAAAATAATAAACTTCTAAAATACGCATGCATACACGTTTATTTATACTACAAGGATGGCCAAACAACCCTAGTTTACATGGCTGAGTAACAAAATCTAGGTGCATCTGCATGCCTATGAGGGTTGAGATGGCTGGCTTTTATTAATGTGTTTATTTGGGAATGAATGATGAGCCAATGCATCTGCATTTCAGAGAGGGCTCGACTACCATGTCCGCATATCTATGAAGGCCCGACCAGTCCTATTACATGTGGTCATGTGACTTGAGGTCATTTCATCTTCTCACCATAGGTGAATAGCTGACCGACCTCCATTGGCATGGTTTTGTATTTTTTTAAGGTATAACATGCCAAACATAAAAAAATTCAAAATGTTTTTCTTTATCTTAGGTGGTTTTAAATTCTCCCCAAGTGGGAGGGGATGGTTTTGCCAAATCACCTAATTTTTTGTTTTGTTCATATATGACCTAGTCATTTTTGGGGTTATTATATTTAAAAAAACCATTTTAAGATTTTTTTAAATTTTGGTAAAATGAATGATTTTATAAAATTTTATTTTTTGACCTAAGTTTTGGGATTTTTAGGGCATGTTACTTTGTTGGAAAAATAGAGGGTCAAGATGGTGTTTTTGAGTGAAATGGTAATATCAAAATTTATTTGAAAAGGCCTAAACTTTATAACATTAGTAATTTTAAGGACCTATGATGCATGACAAATAATATACATTAGGCATTGTGGGGATCCAGGTGTGCAAATCTGAACAAGTGATATTTTTGAACATAGACTTGATGGGAAAGACTCTCTTTTCATGTTAAGTGTAAAACATGAAACTTTATTGCACAAACATGGTATTTCCAATGGAGATATTTGTGGGTCTTAGTTTGAAATGTAAACCAAGACAAAATGCCAAATAAATTTTGGAATATTGAGACCAAATAACTATGAGTGCAAGTGGGAGTAAGCAAAAAAAGCAAAAAGAGGTTCCCTGATTCTAGAAGAAATGAGGGCATGTTGTGCAAGCAACAACATATAATTATTAGCTCTTCTATATATGTGTTTTGTTTCTCTCAATTATGGATGATTTTTATACTATGCTCTACATCCTTAGATCAAGCAATATTTCTCACTTTTCTCTTTTTTAGGGGAAGAGTTTTCTTTCCTTCGAGTTTTATCCTTTTTTTGATTTATTAGAGTTGCATTGTGCTTTAGTACCTCATTAGGCCTCCTTGATGAGACCCAATTATTTTAATTACCTAAATTATTATTAAATTAGGGTATTAGTGTAATATTTTTTTTCTTGAAGTTTTACCTACATGGTTTTTAGTTAGCTTTCTTAGGGTTGTTAAAGTCATTAGGGGAAAATACACTTAATATATTTTTTGATAGTGAGTTGGTGTACTAAATTTTTGGTGACCTAATTTCTCACTATATAATGTACATCTTTCATACTTTTTGGTTAATCAATAAATGAATATTTTGATGTTTTGATGCATTTGATACAACTTGTGTTGTGGTAATTTTTCTCTAATCTACTCTTAAGATTTTCATGTAATCTTTGATGTTCAGAGATCTTGGATCAATCCAACAATTTTATTCTCTAAAGTATGTGCAATTTTGGAGGATATGGTTAAATTAGTTTAATAGAATATGAAAATAAAAAAATAAACTTCCTTATGTATCTCACTCATTTTTGGAAGATATGCCCTCAATCACTCATTACAAGACATTGTTTCACACTTGAAATGTAGGATTTACATTATAGACACACCTTTCATTGAGCATAGTCTATCATGTGGCACATCACATGTTCCTGAATCTAGTATGCATCCATTTTATTAACTTTTACATTGTAACCTACCAAATATTTAGTTACCTTTTCTATCTAAATCACATGTTGTTGCACCTACTACACACCCCACTTTAGATTTGCCTATATATATGCTTGGCTCATTCAAAAATCACACCACTAGTTTTGGCTCCTGTATACTCAATTCCATGGGTTATCTTGGTATAGGTATTAATAAACACTTATAAGGCATTTTTTACTCAATCCACTTTGTTAATTGAATTTATTTACAAGGAATTAGATATTGAGTAGGCGTTTCACCTTTAATAGGACACATTCATGCATATGAAACTATAGTTTTTGTTCACTCCACTTATTGTGAGGACATAGAGTGACACATGAGTCATGTTGTATCTTTAATCTAGTGTGAGAGACCTAATTTCTATTTGGTCACAAGTTTGATTCCTAACACACTTTCAAATTTAGATGTTTCCTTGCATGCATTATTGTGCACATAACATTGAATCACATGCAAACATATAATTATACTCTCTGTATTCATTTAGGATAGATTATATATTATTTTTGGTAGTGTTTTTAGTGTTATTTTCATGGATTTTTCTAACATGGTTCCTCTAAATTTTAGTTACATTGTCCATACACTTGTTATATTGTTTAGTAGTGTTCCCTTTTTTGAAGCAAATCTAATTGCCTTTTTCAGTAGATAGACAATATCCTTATTTTTATCTATTCTTGCACATATAGTGTATTATTTGTATTGGTTTTTGGTTTTTAAGATGTATATTTTACTTGTACTAAACTGTAAAATTCCATTAGATTTTTTTAATCCTAGTCCAACTTCATATGTGTGTGTGTGTGTGTGTGTGTGTGTTTTGTCTTGCACCCTTATTTATAGGTACTCTATCTCTCCTATCACTAATATTTAAATCATTTATATATTTTATATATTTTGATGACTTATTATATATTTTTTACTTCTCATTGGTGTTCAATTAGTGGATTTAAACCAATCGTATAGTTATCTTGAGAAATTTCACAATCTTTTCATTCCCATTCTACATAGTCATGTCTAAAGGTGGATTATCTCATTTAAAATTTAGACGAGACTTCCATTTTTTGTAGAAAATCTCACTTTTTTGTGGCCTTTTTTATAAAGATCAAATTCTAAAATCCCTAGTGTCTCTTTGTCTAATTTTAACTATTTATGAAAAAATAATATATTTGTGACACTTCACTTGACAGTGTTATCATCTATCATTTATTTAGTGTTAGATTAGTGGATTCAAACCACTTGTACAATTATTTAAATTAATCCATCCATTTAATATTATGGTGGGTGTATTTGAAGTTATACTACTTTATTTAGGTGTTGTGTGTGTCCCCTTGTTTATCCTTATAGTGGTACATCTCAACATCTACTTCAATGAGTTATTTTAGTTTATGGCATTGATTTCAATGAACTCTTTTATTTTCAACACCTCATTCAATATATTGAAATTATCCTTATATGGAGCTATTATGTCATATGCATTGTCTTATTTATCTTCTTCAATGATCAAGTAGTAGTTTTGAACTACTTGTGTAGTGTCAAGTTCTTCACCAGTTAGTTATTTAGTTTCACTATATGTGATGAATTCAACCCATCTAGTGCACTTATTTTTAGTGATGGATTCAATGCATATGATACATTTCATTAAATTATGGATAAACCTATAAATTTTAATCTCTTTGATAAATCATCAACTCATCCTCTTTCAACATTCTAGTTTGTTATTTATATCTTCTACTAATTCTTTGGATGTCTTGTGACATATTTCACCAACTCTAGTCACTTATGTTGTTTTATTGGTTTTTTGAGAGATGATATGGTTTGTCTCATTTTTTATAGTGCACTTTATTTTAGATGGATACCTCATTAGGCTTGGTTATTGGGATCCAATTTCAAAGCATCCTTAGCCTTCTTGCTTTGTATATTCCTCCCTAAGTTGTAAATAATGGGGTGTTGGGTGAATTATTTTACATACATTAATATTAAGCTAAATTAAGTTAGATTATATTTTATACATGTGCTTAGTCACACTTATATAGGATTATAATAGGATAAGTGATATATGATAGGACCTATTTATATATGACATATTTATTTTGATCTCTTAATCTCTTAATCCTAACATTTTTCCTTTACAAAGTGTTTCATATCTAATGGAATGAGTACATATTAAGGAGTATACTATCATTCATTCTCTCAAATGTATGTCTCTCATGATGATAAATATTTTTACCAATAATAAATGGAAACCAATATGATTTTTTTAATTTATTGTTCAATAATGTTATATAGATTCACACACATAAATACACTCTCCCTTCCCTCATATAATTATGAAGAAGACTCTCTTCAGTCTAATGACTAGGTTACATGAACATACATCTACTCAACATGATCTTATCTCTAATGTATCTCTCTCTAGGCTTCACTTGGCTTCCTGCTTTGATATTGTTTGGACTTAGAACTCTCACCCTTTGCTTGTTCTAACTCAATCCCTTAAAGTGACTCCCCCAAATATCTTCCAAAATTGCATTTTAATGTTGGTGGCATAAAACTTACATATACC